>JAQZBX010005217.1:0-44951 GCA_029593785.1 Cabassous unicinctus
AAAAAAAAAAAAAAAAAAGAAAAGCCTACAGTGACCTTGTAGTGCTTTAACTATCAAGGTCTTCCATCATCTGGCCACCTTTGACTATTCGTCAGTTTTTCCCACTACAATTATTTACTGAGCACATGTCTTGGGCTAGGTTCTAGAATATAGAGGCGTAAAGGGCATAGGCCTTGTCTTAGTTTTCCAGGCTTCTAGGACAAGTATCACACAATGGGTTGGCTTCAACAACAGGAATTTATTGGCTCACAGTTTCGGAATCTAGAAGGGTTGCTTCCTCCAATGGCAGGTAGTGTTCTGGCTGGCCAGACATCATTGAGTTCCTTGGCTTTCCCATAAATGCATGTATCTTCTCCTTTCTCTTAGGGTCCCCACTGGTTTCTGGCTTCTAGCTCTTCCCTAAGGCTTTCTCTCTCTCTATCTGAATTTCTTTTGCTTATAAAGGACTCCAGCAACCCAGAGTAAGGCACAGCCTCATTAAGTTGGGCCAAACCTTACAAAAATATCTTCAAGAGGTCCTATTTACAATGGGTTCATACCCACAGGAATGTGGATCAAGACCAAGAACATGTCTAAATTGGGATACATAATTCAATCCATCACAAGCGCTCTCCTTATAGGGCTATCTACTATTAAGAAAGTCTGCACAGTATAAGGGGGTGGCTTACCCAGCCTGGGAGATGGATAAAGTCTCATTAAGTCATTTTGAGCCCTGAGAGTGGTCTAGGTGTTGTGCAGATGCTGGGATAACAGTTGAATAAGCCATGGTCCCTGCCTTCAAGGAGCTTACAATCTTGTAGGTGAAGTTGAAAAAGTTCCAACACAGTATAATGTGTACAGTAGTAGAGGTGTATACTAAGTAAGGAAGTGTTGTAGAAAAGGGCCTGTGTGGACCTAGAAGGTCACATGGAAGTTCTGGAGTTTACGGGGAAGGGGAGGGGATGGGAGGGGAGGAACAACACCTGTAGACCCACTGCCTGGTCCCCTTCTTCTCCACCATATACTATTAATCATTAGGACCAGAATTGAGTTTTTCTCAAAGGTTTTGTATGTTTTCAAGGAGATATTGTCCTCAGCTGTTTCCAAAAAACTTTCAGCGGTATATTGAAGCTCTCTGTTATTGAACCTCTCTGTGATATTGTGTGATGAGTTCCTGACCATGGGAAAACGATAGCAGTGGATGAAGGGCATGATGTGGTCAGAATGAAATGGCTCCCCTTGTACCAGGATGGTAGGCTAGTAGGAAGACAGAAGCAAAATCAACAATTAGAAAATTATCTGGGCTTCTAGGGAGAGACAAGGTTTGAATTTCTTCCTGTGAATTGCCATTGGCCTTTTTATCCTCTTCTATTCACATGTCAACAGCAATATTGTCTTTGAGTTCAAAAAACATTGACACAACTGACCTTAAAGATTAATGGGATCTACCCTGGCTTGAAGGAGGGGGCAAGTGAACTGGGCTTAGTGAAGTAGCCTGTGAGTGATTTAAGTTAGCATGTTTAGTGTCTGAAGGTCACTTTTTTCCAGTAGCATTTCAGCTGAGATGTGCCACCTCAAAACAACCTAGGTTCCGGATGCTGAAGATGCTTTCCTTTGGTCATGGGAGAGTATTCCCTTAATTGCTCTCAGTCTTGAGCAGAGAGGAGCTGCGTGGCTGATCTTCTTGCACCCCACGCTGTAACTGCAGATGGGGGCTGGTTTCCTGTGAAGTGCATTAGTCAACCATAATAAGTACTTGCCACAAGACAGCAAAGGAACATTGACAGTTTAAATTACCCAGTGCTTAAGGAAACCATGAAAACAGTGATTATTGCATCACAGTTAGGTGAATAAATAACAAAAACAAATTAGCTTTAGGAAGAAGAAAGGCAAAAATGTAGACACTTTGAATTGCTTTATGGATTCTTATATGTAACTTCAAATGTATACTATTTTTGTCTTTTATAAGGCAAATATATATTGTCATTAAATTTAAAAAGTAAAGTTGTAAAATAATTTAGATTGGAGAGGTAGATGTTAGAGACATTTTGAGATCATGCCCTGGAGAAGCAACTTATGAATATAGGATAGTGACATGATACCCCACTTGGGTAAATGGCAACTTACACAAGTTCATACATTCACACAATTTAAAAAATGTTAACCCTGGTGCCCATTTGAGTAATAACATAGTAAACCATTTTTGTTTCTGAAAGAAAGAAAAGAGAGACATACTTAAAAAAAAAGAACATGACAAAACAGAAGTGCTTTGCTTTTCTGCCCTGTGGTCCTGGCTTAGCCATGGAGAGACGTCTTCCTTGGGGCCACTCAGGGACCAGGGGGTGAGGGAGCAGCATCTTTTCTTGCTCTTCATGGGTTGAGCATCTTTCTGTACTGTTGCCCAGTTCCTTCTTCTCTTGGCCTGGACTGCCTAGGTCCTCTAGATGTCTCTTGGAGGATGGTGGGCATGATAGCCTGTTCTCTTCTGGTAGCTTCTCTCAGGCCAGGACGTCTAGCCAGCAGTCCCAGGGACACGTTGCCCTTCACTCATGGGGAATAACAGAAGACCAAGTTCACGGTATAGACAGATAGTGTGCCTCCGGCAGACAGTGACTTCCTTCCTGGATATCAGTGACCATCATCTGAAGAAAACGCAGCTTGGAAACAGACAAGGAAACATGTGGAAGGAAAAACTCCCCAGATGATCCAGAGAGGGAGCTGTTTATATTCTTCTCAAAGATAGACCAGAGCAAATATTCTGGCAGTAAGAGAGGACCCTTTGGAGGACGGTGGAACATTCGCCCAAGAAATGCAGGTTGCCCAAATTGTAAACATTTCACGGCAGAAGCAGATACCAATCTGTCAGTTCTTCCAGGGGGCAGGGGTGGGGGTGTCATGGGGGACGGCCCAGCCTGCGGTATTGTGGCTGACCAGCCATGATTCTTTTTGTTTTTACTTACATATAAAGTCAGCTGGCTTTAATGGTCATATGGGTTTTTGTTGTTTTTTTTTTTTAAGGAAAAAGGGTCATGGAGAAAGGAAAGAATTTGCCAACTAGAAAAAAAAATCTTCAGAATCTAAATTGTCAACCGCCAGAGCATAGCTCTCCTCCTGTTTTTGCAGCTACACTATCGTGTTGTTTTAATTCAGACATATTGTTATCTTTGCTTTGTTACAGCGTTTTCTCTTCTGCTGGTTTGCTTTTGCTATTTTATTGGTGCATAAGAGATTATTATAATTGTTCTTAAAATTTTTCATAATAGAATGATAACTCATTAAAAGCCACCATAAAGAATATTTAAGCTCAAATCAAAAACAATTTCCAAGTTCCTATTATGTGTCAAGGGTAGATATTCTGCTAATCTGCATATAAACACCCCCACTCTGTGGGGCGTACCTGCCTCTTTCAGCTGTGAGATACCATGTCAGGGCAAGGTTTTCTTTTAAAGACAGGTTAGTTGTGGGCTGGAGGACAACGAAATAGCAGAGTTACGGCTGGTGTTTTTAATTCACAGAGTTGCTGTTGACATGGGGTTATTAATATTTGTTGAGTTAGTAATAATCTCATCGCTCTGTGGGGTGAGATGTAGAGATACTATTTTGGGTATTTCTGGATAATGAAGTTAGTAATGACACATAATGGATATCGTGTTTCTTTTGTGCTCCTTTGTATTCATGGGGGAGTACATCTTTCAGTGGCATTGTTACTATTTGTATTTGAAAGTATAGAATCCTCCCTTCTACAGCAGGCATCATCCCCCCTCTGAATTTAGTTGTATCTTTATATTTTGAGAGACTCCTTAAAATGGTAATGGACTTTTTCGGTTCATGTTGGCAGCTATATAAAGTGAACACTGAAAAGTTTATTAAGATTTTAGTTGTACATATATGGATTAAAATGCATTGATAAAAAATAAATAATGACGAGTTTAGAGGGTTATGCCCTTTTATTCCCTTTAATATGCCAGACTCTCTGAGGCATCCCCATTAATTTCAGGGCGATTTCTGGTTAATTCTGACTTGTAAGAGTTATCACAGATGAGAATCTGAATTTGACCTCTCCTCTTGACACTTGGCGGCTGCCAGCCGTGCTGACCTCAGGCTGGCATTACGCTCTGCTGAGTACGGTGGGTGGGAACGGCATCTGCTGACATTTGAAGTTTTGCCTCTTAACAAATCTTATCTTTCACTAAAGGGCCCAGCCAGGCCATCCAAGCACACTCTACGGGGGCAAAGGCTTTAACCCCTCCTTAAATAGACCAATTTGTCTAAAGCAGAGCACGCAGCTGCCCTGTGCTCGCCTTACCTGGCTCAGTCGATGCTGTTCTGTCTTCCCATGTGGCCTCTCGTAGCTGTGGAATCTGATTTCTGTGGCAAAGAAATTAATGAAAATGTTGGTATCCTGACAGAGGTTTTCATCTTAGATATCAGCCTCTGACACTTCTGAAAATAACTTTTATGCGAAAACATGTAGTATCTGCCAGGAGGTTGTTTCGCCTTTTCACTGTGTACTTCTATCAAATATTATGGGTTTCACTTTTTTACTTACAGGCTTGGCCAAAATTACAGGCTTTATTGTTTTTTCCTTGATTAGTTTACTTCTCCTTTTAATACAAATAATTCCAAGTTAGGTGAGCAGACATAGGCATACCTGAATAAAATAATAGAAACTTTCAGGTCTTCCCTGCATGTTACCAACAGGTGCTTTCTTTGCCAGATTCAGAGTTAATGGCCAAACAGATTCTTCAGCTCTCTGCAGCTGTATGGGGGCAAATGGCAATGACAGAATGTGAAGATGTGTTTCCTGTCTACTCCTGTCATGTGTCTCTCCGGGGCAGCTTTGCTGGCTGCCCTCTGCCCCCAGCTCAGCCACCTGCGCTGTGAGTGCCTCTGCGTGGAGGACCAGGCAGCCTCACACTGAAGGGCACCCTGGGCCCTGAGCAAGAATGTAAGGACCCCTGGCCTCAGCAGGCTTGTGGCAAAGCTGCACCCTGTTAACCACGC
Source organism: Cabassous unicinctus (assembly GCA_029593785.1). Lineage (NCBI taxonomy): Eukaryota > Metazoa > Chordata > Mammalia > Cingulata > Chlamyphoridae > Cabassous > Cabassous unicinctus. The sequence continues at coordinate 4,984 of JAQZBX010005217.1, forward strand.
CTGCTCCCTGCGAGTCACGCTGAGACTGTGAGTCGTGGTGAGCCTGGTGTCACGCTGCTTTCTGTTCCTTTGGTCTGCAGCTCTGTTCTGGCTTCCTTGAGGTATTCCCCACTACTCTACCTCATGCTACCTCTCCCCAGTTTGACTGCGATCGAGCCTGCCTTGCTGAACCTGCGGCCTTGGCCTACCTAGCGTTCCATGTTCTTCCAGAATGAAATGACTTGGAAGGGAAAGCTATCACTGTCCAAGCTTCTTTCAGAGCCTGGGAACTCTGCCTGGCAGCAGCTTCGAATCCCAAAGTCCTTAAGGCCGGTGGCCTGAGGCCAGGAAAGAGAAATTAAATAGGAGTTAATTGCTCTTTACAAACTATCCACTTCACATTTCATTTTTTTCCCTAATACTGTTAAGTAATTGGATATTGCATTAAGTGGGAAGCACCTGTAAAAATCTGTAATGAAGCAAGTGAAATTGTAACCTGGCAAATTCACCCTCATCGTTATCTCAAGTCATAGCGGATTAATGGATCCATTTCACAAACACTTGCTGAGCACCCACAAGAGGCCAGGAGCTAAGCTAGTGCTGGGGATGAGGCACATCAAGTGTGCTTGTAGCAAGCAGGTTGGGAAAATAGACTCCCAGGTCATTGCAATCTGATGTGAGGACTGTTAGAAGGCAAGTGTGTGAAGTGTCCTCTGGGGGCCCACAGCAGGAGTGGAGGTCATTATCAACACAGAGAAGGTGTCTTTTGAACTTAATCTTAAAGAAAGTAAGCCTTTGCAAGGGAGCAGCTGGTGGAAAGGCCTAAAGACCTGGCTTGTTGATGAAGGGCAAATGGATTTTCAGGATGTAGGTGATTGAAGTGGGGGGAGCAAGACTGAAAGGGTAGGTAGAGAGCAGCTGCTGAGGGGTTCTGAGGGGAAGAAACAGAATACTCACTCTGAGGCTGCTGTTCTCCTGTTTTCAGTATAAACGTATGATTTAATGATAAAAAGTCCTGACACATATATGAATGTGTGCTTACTGTCAATAAGAGCTCAAGAATAAATAGGATGACTTCAGAATAAATCTGACAATACTGATGTCTTTTACTTCTTCTTTGATCGAATATACCATTTCGATGCCACTTAGCTGTCTGGATAGAGTAAGAATTTTTTTGTTAATCTCAGTACTGGCAATATGTAACTTCACCCAAGATCTGTGTTTCTGGAAAACAGCTAAATTTAAGAAATCCACCATTACCACCACCTACTTTGTGTTCCAGAAAATGGCTTATTGCAAAGACTTATGTTTCCCCATGTGATTAAATAAGAATCACAGATGCCCCCTTGTTTACCTACAACAAGGCCAGTCATAGTCTCCCCACATCCCGTTCTTCGCCTCATAAATTAGTAGCTGAACTGCTTGTCCCACTGATCAGTAGGAAAAAAATGCTTGTTAACCAAACTTTGATTAGGTTTTTTTTTTCCTTCCTCCAGACTTCTGAACTTTAAGAGCACTTCCAAGAAAACAGGCTGTTTCAGCATAAAACGTTCACTGATCTCCTGTCTGATCATGCCGTTCTTGTATCCCACTTCCCTACACCTGGTTCTTTCCTCTCTATACAAGAAAATCCATTTTTGCCTAACTCTTGAGACTCTTGGGGACCTGATGGTCAGAGCATTCTCTCTATTGCAATAGTTGCCTCCCTGTATTGGAATAGCCCCTTTCCCCACTGCAGTATTGCTTTGGAATAAGGCTTCTCTTTCCCAACTCTGGATTTGCTTTTTATTTGACAGTACTCTGATTCCAAATTTCTATTAGAATTGAACTGTAGTGGTTAGCAAGCCTGATCTGCCTAGGGCAGATTGCCATGAAAGTAAACACTAATGAATTTGAGCCAAGTTAATAAAATTATAAATTACTCATTGTGTCCCAGAGCTCTTAAAAATAATTATTATCTCAATTTCTTATTAGTTTATTTGTGCAGATGCTGGAACCAAACTAGCTGAGTCAACAATCCTGAGCAAGCAGATGATCGCCTCTGTACCTGGAGTAAGTCCTGACCAAATTAGTTGTCTCTATTTTATATTTCTTCTCCTTTCCTCATTTAGCAAAGAGGTAGTTTTGGCCTGTGCTCTGGTTCATTTCTGATAGACCAAATCTTGGAAAATTGAATATTAGCACCATGTTTGAAAGAGCACTAGTAACATTTAAATTAATTCCTGCTACCGGAAAATTTCATTCCAGGAGGCATGAATAAAATTGAAGCAGCCAGGTAAGGAGAGAAAAGAAATTACCGGAGATACAGAATAGATTTGATTAAAGCTCAATTTTTCCAGAATCAATTTTCTTATGCTGGCTCCAGTTAACCAATTTGATAAAACTAATGCCAGAAGAAAATAAGCACTATAATTAACCTTGCCTTCTTTTATAATATTTTCTCTTAAAATGTATAAAATTCACATTCTCATCAACCAGTGAACTATTTGGTAAAATATTTTAAGATTTTCATAGATAGGGTTGAAGATGAGAAACTGCAATAACTTATTGATAGCAAGTTTACTACAACAAACTCAGAAACTGTAGCGATATTAATTGTTAACTGGAAAACTTGTCTAAATGTGAAGTAGAGAAAAATCTAATAAAGAAAAAGGATTGTAACTCCACTGCCCTAATATAAGAACTGTACTGCCTTGGAAATTTTTTCCATGTTTTGATCTATTAAGTACCCTAATTTGCTTATTCTCATATTGTTGGACATTTATCTGCTTTCCCATTTCTTTGAGATACACATGCGTGCACACACACACACGTTACCTTAATGCTTCTATTGAATTATATCCATGAGATAAATTCCTTAATCAAAGAGTGGAGATATCTTTATGCTCCTTGGTAAGTATTCCCATATTGTTTTCCAAAAGGGTTTTATTAATTTACATTTATAAGTGTGCCAGTTTTATACACAACATGAAGCATCATTTTAAAAAATACTTTTTTAAAAAAAATTTGGGAATATATAAGAAAGGAAGAAAAAATAACAACAACCAATCCTTCCACCCCAGAAGTAATTTTACTGCTAACATGTTAATGTATTTTCTTTCTTCTTTTCATATATATATTTGTTTAAACATAGTTGAAATCATAAAACAGATACAGCTTTGGCTTCATATGTCATAAGCATTTTCCCCAAATTGTAATAACTGCAGAGTATTACCTCATGTGATGTACCATAGAAGAGCGCTTAAGAATGTGGGCTTTAGACTTAAGCCAGGTTTGAGGCCTGCCATTCACTGGCTGGATGGTTTCAGGAAGGCTGTGTAACCTGTGCATCCTTGGTTGGTATTGTCTGTAGAATGGATGTAACAGCTCTTGGTGTGCAGGCTGAGGATTGAATGAGGTAATGCATGTAGAGCATATTCGCATAGTGCCAGACCCATAGTAAGTGCTGAGTAAATATTAGCTATTAAAAATAATTGTTAGCAGAATTATCTATTGTTGGATGTTCACATTATTTTCAATATTCTATTATAATTAATATGCAGTAAACATTTTTGTGCTTAAGTCTTTGTATTTCAAACTGTTTCTTGATAATAGATTTCTGGGAATGAAATGGGATTTTAGACTGTGGATTTTTTAAGGGTTCTTAATAGTCATTAGGCTAATTCAGGGTGCTGTGAGATAAAACCCTAGTTCTCAGTGACTTAACGCAAAAGTTTATTGTTTGTTTATATGGAGTTTAAATCAATATCGTAATTAGTGTAGGGAGTGGGGCTTCCACATGGACAGTCAGGGGTCAGATTCCTTCTGTCAAGTGCTTTGACTTCTCCTCAGGGCCGTGGAGTCCTCTGCGATCAGCTGGTGGCTGAGGAAGGGGAAGAGACTGTCGTGCATGGAGGGTTTGCATGGGCCAGGCCTGAGTGGTGCACATTTCCTCCACTCACGGCCCCATGACTAGAGCTCAGTCGTGTGACCACACCTAGCAGCAAAGGACACTAGGAAATGAGGTCTACTTGTGTGCTAGAAAGAAGGAAGGGTCTGGTGAGCCAGTCTCTGCTGCATACACACTGGTTTCCTTATTGTTTAATTCGTTGATACTCAATTTTGCTACATATATGCTAGACCAAAAATAATATCCCTAATATACAAAGGATTTATATAAATCAGTAAATAAAAGACAAACACCAAAAACATAAGCAACAGTTAGGAGTCCCCTCATAGGACCCCTTCCAATGACCAATAAACGGTTCAAAATAAACCATTTACCCTCACTAGCAATCATTGAACTGTAAATTAAAAAGTAAAAAATAAAAAACAAAAATATATGAAAATATTAAATTAAAAATACAAAAATTAAAATCAGCTAGTAAATTAGCAGATTAAAAAAAACATGATGGTAAAGTGAAACAAGAATTCTTATAAACTCCCAGTTGTAGTGGAAAATGGTACAACTTCACTGGGGGACAGTTTGATAATCTACTTCTAGGAATATGTTTGGGAAAATAATTAAATGTGCACATAAAGACATTATATGTAATGGAGATAGATAGATCTATCTATATATAGAGAGATTTATTAATGCATCATTTAAAATGGCAAGAATATGGAAACATAATAAATGTCCAATATTAAGGTATTATTTAAATAAAATAAGATATATATCTATATCCATAGATATAACTACTATGTGGCTACCAAATCAAGTTTTCAAAGAATATTTATTTGGAAAATGTTTATGGATTTAATTTAAAAAACAAGTTAGAAAGAACATCATCTCAATCTTATAAAAAATCATATGTTTGTGTGTGTTATATGCATTCAGAGAAACTGGGAAGAAATGTTAACAGTGATTTTTCTCAGAGGTGGGGCTGGTAGTTGAGATTATGGCGATTTCAATTTTCTTTTTTATTAATTTGTATTTTAAACAAATTTTCTACATGAAATATGTGTTACTTTTGTAATCTAAGAAACACAACTTTAAAATCAGATGAAAATTTTGAGGAAGAATTGCATTTGATTTGCTTCAAATCATATATTTAATATTACAGTACATGTTTTCAGCTTTTATCATTAGCTTTCCTATTGAAATACATATAGGACTTCTGAAACAAATGGAGCTCAACTCTTTGTGCTGTTGTTTTTAAACAAACATCTAAAGTTATACTTAGGTTTTGCAAAGTGAAAAAGGGGAGGGAGAGATTGGAAATGATATGCTTTGTTTTATGAGTGTAGATGGCTCGTTAATATCTTGACTATAAAGTGGATTTTAAGGCTTTTATTAGGTGTAATTGCTGTGTCTCTAGAACAAAAGTAACTAGCTAATAGTAAATTCTTTGATCTTATTTTTTTGAAATTCAAACTTAAAAGACAAATATTGAACAATGCTCTTAGTAATCATTTTCTGTGACATTTGCCTAGTTGAAATGATAGAAAATATTTCCTACGAAAGAAACAAATCCCTTTCAAGAAATTCAAGAGCGGAGAAAATGTTCCTATTTGCATGACATGTGAAAGGTCAGAGAAAATGGAATAAGACGGGGGAAAATCCTTTCTTGCACTAGAGGATTGATTTCCAAAAGCAGAAATACAATAACCTTTTATAATACCTTCACTTGATTTAAATTAAAAGAAAACCTTAGAACATATGAAATGCTTGGAAAACTCTCTGACAGAACTGCCAAGGACCTTGTTTTACTGTTTGTTATCCTGCCAGAGGAACTGACAGGCGTAACAGTCTAGAAGAGATAGAAGGTGATGCAGCTCAGTGCTGCGCAGATTTACATGAATGTGGGGAAATGAGAGCCACAGGGTGAGCTAGTTAAGTGTGTGATGTTCCAGATTTTCCTAAACAAAGCCAAGAAAGGCCTTCAGCACTGTGTTCATATGGCTTCAAAGGCTGCCTACTTTTGATCCACACCATACACAGCCCAATATGTGGGTTCTCTCAATGCGGCTTTGATGTAGCAGCCTGTCTGTTCATTTTCCTTCTCTTATCATCCTAAATTCGCTGTCTTGCCCTGAGAGAGCAGGTTATGCCATTCAATAACCTGAAACACAAAGTATGCAGCTTTTTCGTGGACTTGCTTCTTTTCCATTAAAACTTCCCCAACACACTGTTAGGTGTGTGGGGAAGAGATGACCATTTTTGTTTCTTTCTTTCTTTTTTTTTATCCGTAGCAAGAACTAGATGATGGTTCATTTATCTATTTAATAGTGTTCCTATGATGTATAAGAAACTATGTTGTAAGTGACTTGACTCAAGTATGAGAAATTTTTACTCTTTCAGTAAGCCTGATGTTTGTTTATATACTTTACTTTGATAGAAAAAATATCTAAGCTTCTGGTAGTAAAATTTGGTGGCACATATGAATATCTAAAAATTTCTAGAGTGAAAAAATGTTACTGTAGTTTGGAAGGGATTCATGTTGCAAAGACTCTAATATTAATGGATTTACACAGGTTAAATATTTGTATAAAAACCAGTTTACAAGCAAGCACTAAATTTTTTTTTTTTCCCAGTTAAATAACCCCATTGAAAAAAAGCATTTAACCCTGCCTCCCTCTGGCATTCCCTGTTTCCTTGCTGTTTCCTTTAAATTTCCTTTTAAAATTCTTTTCCTAACTGGCTTATGTGGGCAGACACAGTCACAGACTATGTGGAGAGTAATGGGGTGAGTCAGAAAGCCAGAAAATGAAACAACTAGTGGGTAAGCACGTGAAATCAGAGCAAGACAATCTTTGCCGTCAGGGCAAAGGTATAGGCCAGTCGTCAGCGCACCCAGCGGTGTCCTTGTGTTTCAGTGTGGGACGGCAGCGATGGAGTGCGTGCGGCAGTACATCAACGAAGTGCTGGACTTCATGGCGGACATGCACACGCTCACCAAACTGAAGGTAAAATATCACTGCTGCTGGGTTCAGATGTCATGAGAATTCGTTCACCCTCTTTGGTCGACAAAACACAGAAACATAATATATGCAGGTGACGTGGGAATTTGTTGTCACCTGGTGAGGCAGCTGTGGTGTTGTTGAATGAGCTCATGACTTGGAAGTCGGAAGAAGTGGGTTTCAGCTCTGCAAAGAGGGAAAGAAGAAAGGGAAGAATATTCATTTGGCAGCAATTATGTGCCTAACTTTACTTTTGCCATTTATTCAGTTCCTCATTTTACAAGTGAAGAAACTGAGGCTTGGGGTGGTGAAATAATTTGCTCAAGGTCACACAACAAATAAGTGGTCGAGTCAGGAGTTGAATCTTAAGACTGACTCCAAGCCCATTCTCTTTTCACTACACCACACTGTATAACTTTAGCTTCCTTCCTTATTCAACTCCCTTGAGTCTCAGTTTCTTCATTTTCAAAATAAGTCTAATAACACCTACTTTGCCTGACTGTTATAAGATTTAATGTGAAAATATGTGAAAAGACTCTCACAAATTTAACACATGCAAGCACAAGTTACATTGTTTTTATCTGCATGGAAGCTATCTTCTTCAAGAAAATAGTGAAAGAAAGGGGATAAAACAAAATTTAATTTGCATATGGACAAAATCCAAGTGAAATCGTTAAGCTTATTGATTGTTTTGCAGGATGGAATGAGTTGCTGATGCAAGCCCGCTTCTCTGTCATGATCCGACTAGGGAGCTAAAAGATTAATGGTCTGAGAGATTTGAGGAAGGGCCTGGAAAGAGGGCAGAAGAAATCCAAATATGGTCCAAGGAACAGCCAAATTGCAATCTGGCACTAAATGGTTCCTTTTTGATAAACAGGAACCCAGGGACCCAAGAAATTCATCAGCTAAAAATATGTTCCTTTAATCACTGAATTCAGTTTCCAGAATCTTCTCAGATGGTCAGAGTGTTTCTTGGTATAGTGATAGGTTTGAGAATGCTAAATGAGAAGTAGAATCAAAAGTTAAACTGATAATTTGTCATGATATCTAAATCCAGTAAATTCTAAGTTAGGTCCCCTAGCTTTTGACTGTTTGCTGGTTAATGACTGCTGACTCAGGTTGCCCACACTTAAACGACTTTGGTGTATAGAGAAGAGGAAACAATTATTACCTAAAAATATAGAGAAAAACAATAAAAGGGATCCATGATGATCAAACTGTTGGGAACTACAGACAGAATCCAGCCCTCTCGTTTTACCTACTGGGAGACAAATCATAAAGGTAAAGGGGTATGTGGCTTGTCCAAGGCCATGCAACTAATTAGGCCCATCAGCTCCCAGTTCAGTGCTCTTCCCACTCTGCCGCACTGAACAAAGGAATGCTTCCAGTTAATTCAAGAAATATGTACTGAGTGCCTACAGTGTGCCTGGCCCTATTTAGACTTTAGCTGCAAAAGTAAGCATAGCATTTGCCCTCATTTAACATATAGTCTAGTAGAGGAGGCTAAATTTAATGAAAGTTGGACACAGACAAAAGTCAAATTGTGACTTGGACACAAAAATCTTCTAATAGGAACATTTGACCTAGCCAGGGAGGTCAGGGAAGACTTCCTGGAAGAAGTGACACTTGAGCTGTTAATTAGGTGAATTAATTTTCCAGGAAGGAAAGTGTTTGAGGCAGATCAAACTGTGAGCAAAAATCTAGCAGTGGGAAGGAACCTGGCAAGCCAGTGTGGCTGGAGCCACAAAGATGAAAAAATGAGGTGCAGAGGTCTGCAGTAGCTAGAACTTTCCAGGCTTTCTGGACCACGCAAAGGAGGTTTTTTTGTTTTGTTTTGTTGTTTGTGTTTTTCTTTCTTTCTTTATCCTAAGAACAAGGAGAAGCCATGGAAGAAGTTTAAGTGGTGTGTGTACTTAAGAGTGATGATAGAAGGGATGCAAATGACTGCCTGATCTTTTAAAAGACTGACCTGGGGTGCCTCCAGGTACTGTGCAAAGTTACAAAATACCATTTGGTTTTGTAGAGCCACATGAAGACATGCTCCCAGCCGCTACATGAAGATACATTTGGTGGACATCTCAAAGTTGGGCTGGCTCAGATTGCAGCCATGGAAATTTCACGGGGCAACCACAGAGATAATAAAGCTGTGATTCGCTATCTGCCTTGGCTCTACCATCCTCCTTCTGCCATGCAACAAGGGTAAGACCCTTTATTATTCAGGGATGAGGGTAGATAAGGCAGGAAATGCAACTGAGTTTCCTGGGGCTCAGGTAGAGCAAACGAATGCATTGAAGGTGTATGGAAGTAGAATACGATTGGTTGGGAAGATGGAAATTGAGGCCCATCTCCATACTTGCTGGCTGACCCAGGAGCATCATTGAACATGAGCACTTTGTGACATGCTGCCAATAAAAGGAACTTGCCCTTGTACAAAAATCCCAGTCATCCTGATGGATGATGAAAACTCAGAGGTTAGAACTGACAGGTTAACTCTTAATTTCAACTTCTTAAATAAATCAACATATATTTATTGGGCACTTACATGTTCTCTATCTTCAAGCTTAGAGTTTAGCTGGACCAAAATCCATAGCAGTGATGGAATAGTTAGAGTGCAAGGAGATGCAAGCCCCCGATCTTGCCTGTGAGTCTAAAGAGGAGAGGGGGGCGCATGGGCTCATTGAGCTGGGAACTTCGAGCAGGATAGAGCTGTGCCTTCCCGGCTAGAGGCATGGTTTGGAGTGGGGGATGAGGAGGGGAGGGGGTGAGAATTGTTTACAAGCAGGAAAATGAGTGTCCATGTGTTAAATTTCCACCCTCTTTCCCCCGCCCTAGTCGGGATGTCAGAGAAGAACTTTCTAATGAGAGAAAAGTAAAAAGAGTTTAGAAAGAGGACCTAGTCAGAGAGGCAGACAGGTTTGTGGAAGAATGAGGCAGAATGTTTAATCTTGTGTCGCCACAGGCTGCTCCTTTTTCAGGAAGCTAAGATCTAGGATTAGAGTGAGAAATGAGAAAAACATATACATCATTTTGTTGGCACTCTATTGCCTTGGTGTTTTGTCTTATGTCATTGCCCAAGAGACCACTCATTTAATTCCTTCCTTCAACAAGTATTTATTGAGCACCCACTGAAACAGAAAACATAAAATCATCTTTAAAATTCCTTCTTCTCTAATAGACCTAAAGAATTCATCGAGTGTGTCTCCCACATCCGCCTGCTGTCTTGGCTGCTTCTGGGTTCGCTCACTCATAATGCAGTCTGTCCAAATGCCTCCTCTCCCTGCCTGCCCATTCCTCTGGACGCAGGTTCCCACATTGCAGACCATCTTATTGTTATCCTGATTGGATTTCCAGAGCAATCAAAGGTAAGTGATTTCTGCAAGATTAGGACCATATGCATTGAAATTGCTAATGGAGCCCCTTATCAGCCAATTATGTTCCTTCTGAGAAGCAAATGCATCTTATCACTTGCCCTCCTGTGGATGTTAGAAAAGCAACTTTGTGCTAATGTCTTATTTAAAGTTGTTTAAATCCCAGATTACCTTCCCCCACCCAAATTGTTTTTCTACTTACTTTTATGAAGATAAATTATGGAGGCAGGCATTTCTGTGAGGCATTTCTGTCTCAAAACAATGAAGAGAAACAAAAGCCTAGAAATATAATAAAAATTCTGTGGTTAGTTTTTAAAACCAAATACCAGTGGAGGGAAAGTGATGTTTTAATTCTTCATACACTGATTTTTTCAACTCAAATCTCTAGAGATACATGAAGATACAAAATGAAAATAAGAAGGCCACTTGGAAACTTACTAAAGCACAGATTGAAATCACCTTCCCAGAGGAACTTTGTAAACTGTAGAGACAGATGATGTGCTTAGGGGACTAAAGTAAACCCAAGGCAGGCACCAACCGTGAGCCGCACGAGCGCGCAGGCACAGTGGTACTGAGCAGCCAGGAGGAGCCGAGGGCCCTTCACAGGAGCTTAGGCGAGTTTTGGGAGGTCCAGGTGGGTTTGGGGACAGCTGGGATTTAGCCCAGGGCAATCTGACTATGAGATAAAAGAGATCACCCATCCAAATAACCTGAATGTTTGCAAGAAGGAATTAGGCAGCCAATTCCTACAATTTCAACCCAGATCTGTGTTTGATTCCCAACTATGGTGCTTTCTAAGTTTGTGACCTTGGAGTAGTTATGTAACCTCTCTGAGCATCCCATTCTCATGTATGAAATAGGTGAGGGGATGATTTGAGAATTGTGTTAGGTGATCTATAGAAAGCCCTTAGCCCAGGTCTGTGCCTCCTAGTACGAGTAAGACTGCTGCTGCTGCTGCTGCTGCTATGCCAACTCCGACTGTGAAGTGCTGGGCACTGCTTTCATATGTAGCACCTGGTTAACGCCTCACAACCAACCCCTTCCAGAGGGTGCTGTTATACCCATTTTACAGATGAGGAAACACCCTAAAATGGTAGAATGATTATTCTTCTTAGTTCAGTTTAGGAATGGGAATGTCAATTTCATTAAAGGGCAGGGGGTATGGGTAGATTTATTCTGCAAATCCAGGTGTCTTTCCTTCAAATCGATGCTTTGTTCTCTGAGCATACTCCCACGGGCTGAGCTGAGAGCAGATTGTTTTAAGGTGATGAATCACGAGTTTGTAACCCTGAACAAACGGCTCAGCCTCAGACCTCTTGAATTAGATATGCTTAGGCTGTGCTCCCTGGCAAGGCTGAGCCACCTGGGGAGGGCTCCATGCCGTGCCACACCCCACACGAAGGTGACAGCTCCCTGTCTTCCTTTTCAGACGTCCGTGCTGCACATGTGTTCCCTCTTCCATGCATTTATCTTTGCTCAGCTCTGGACGGTATATTGTGAACAAAGTGCGGTAGCTACAAATGTCCAGAATCAGAATGAATTCAGCTTCACAGCGATACTGACAGCACTAGAGTTTTGGAGTAGGGTGACACCCAGCATCCTTCAGCTAATGGCCCATAACAAAGTGGTGAGTTTACCAATAAGTTTCTCCTCTTGGATGGAATCTCAAAATGTCTAACCACTCCCAGTTCTCATTATATATATATATATATATATATTTAAAGTTCTTGTGGATAAATGATTTGTTATAAATTGGATGTTCTACTTGCATAAGAATTTACATAAGAATTTACAAAACAAGTAAATTCATTAAAAACAATTTTTGAAAAAAACAACCATCAATCTTTGTTTTCTCTACCTAATGCCAAATAAAATTCATGTGAAATTTTTCCCTTCAAGGAGTTGTCTTGGTGCTATAAAGTCAGAGCTTAGGAGTGAGATTCATATTACTTTTGGATTCTAAAAATTTAGTAGAACCTTACTTAGCAAACTGGGACATCTTTTTGTGGTGGTTTAAGAGCAGATACCCTATGGGTTCATTCCACCCAGGACCCAAAATCTGAAGAGTCTCACCTTTCTGAGTTGCTCTCTGAGGCCTTAAGCTCCCCAGCCCTCAAATCCAGTTCCATTTTAATGTAGATGTCTCACCAAGAAGGTGCTGCCCCCAACCCTCATTGGAAGCCGTCTGGGGGGCATGGTTAGTATGAATCCACTTCATTAAACTAGTTTGGATTAGTCCTCATGGAGTCAAGAGTGGAGGCCGTAAGGAAGGAATCTGTAAGGGGCACACAAGGAGAATTTTCAGCTGGGAAAGCAGCAGTCAGTGTCGTGGTTATGGGGGCACCATCAGTCGAGTTCTTGTCTGTGAGGAGCAAGAAAAAGCGTAAAGGTGACTGCAGTGTGCCCAGAGCTTGGCACTGCGCTGCCCACAAAAGGCACTCAGGAAATGGTTTTTATTCTTAGAAAGATTTTCTTTTAGCTCTAATTGGAGGGGGCGCTATATATTCTTTAGTACAGCACCTTCTTTAGTGAAGCACATGTCATGGGGCAAATCTGTATGTAGAGAGATGGTGTAGTTTAATTTAAAGGAAAATTCTAGGGTTCATAAACAGTTTTGACTGCTATGGAAATAATTACGTTTATAAGATCATAGAGTCTAGGACTAAAGAAGAACTTGGAGATCAATCATTCTATTATGTTATTTTGCAGATGATGAAACTGAGACCTTAAACCTAGGCTACAGTTTCAAATTTTCCTTATATTGTCATTGGTTTTATATATTTTTTATACTAATAATAGCTCCCCTCCAAATCTCTCTTGATAGTCAAAATGTTATAAATGGATTTGTTACAAATGAATTTTTTACAAATGCTGTTAATTTTATTTTGAAAAAAAATTTTAAACCATATAAGCCAGACAAGTGAAATCCTCCTGGAGTGTTTAAAATCTAGTCTTGGGAATTTCTGGTGAAGGATATAATTTCTATTGTACTTTTTAACTGGCATAAGTATGGCTACCTTTTTCCATAGAGGATAAAGGCTCAACACCAGATCTACAATAATTTAGTAGCCATTCCCAATGAAGAAACTGTGGAGAAAGGATCAGGATGGAAAACAGAAACTAAACCCAAAAAGTTGCACAGCTAGAAGTGAAGGAGCGTCTCTATTCAGTTTCTGGTTTGGAGTTTTAGAGGTGAACAGATGCCACTCTTTGTATTCCCCTAGGGTCATTTTGCAGAAGGACCTCATGGGCACAAGACAGTTTAGTTTGCAGACCAGTTTGCAGGCTTTCCGGATCACTGGGAGTGGAATTGATTTTCATATTTGTTGTTTCAGATGGTAGAAATGGTGTGTCTCCATGTGATTAGCTTAATGGAGGCATTGCAAGAATGCAATTCAACAATTTTTGTCAAGGTAGGAAAATCTTACCATCTTTCTAGACCCTTTATTATTGCTAAAAACAAATGTGGATTTATTTTTTAATGTACTTTCTGCAGAGGAAATTAAAACTGATGGGGTTTCAGTATTCAGAGGCAGGGCTGGCAGGTTCAGGCTCACATGACAACCCTTCACCAGGTAGTTACTGTGCAGCTTCTGCTCTTGCTCCTCTGTAACCAACTGCCTGGGCTCAACATGTCAGACCCAGATCTCATGTAACACAAGTAATTAAAACACCACTGGGGAAAAGTTAATCTGAAAATGACTCTCTAGTAATATAAAGTTGGTTGGTGGTCCCTCATCTTGCAGAAGAGATCCAGAAAACCAAGGAAAATATTTAATCTGTAATTGTTTGACTTGGTAGCTGGTGCTTTTATCTAAAATAAATTAAATTCCGTTTCAAATACTATTTTTCTAAATCATTATACAGTATATGAAAATAATTTAAGCATTTGTCACCTGCCCAGGGACATCAGAAACTTAGCATTGCAATAAAAATTAAAGGAGTAGCGGAGAGCTTGGTTTCTCACTCAACCTTTCTTTAACTCCCTCTTCTTTCTTTCCTTCCTAACCTTCCTCCTCTTTGTCTCACTGATTCTTTTTCCTTCCTCTTCATGCACCTTTTCCTTCCTCTTCATGCACCTTTTCCTTCCTTACCTTTCACCTCCATATTCTATCACCTTGGCCACCATCACCACCACCACCATCCAGCACAGAGGGCATCAGTTTGGAACCTTACACTTGCTATTTCTTTCCTAGTTGATTCCTTCCTTCAATAAAGGACACTTGCCAAGGTAACTCACACTGTGCTGAAAAGAAGCAGCCCATTTTCAGGGAAGGTTTGACTGTTACTAGAACACTGCAAGACAGTTGATTGAAATGGGATAGAGAGATCTCTCTAGCTGTAGTCATTAGCAAAAATAAGCAATATGAGAGATACTATAACTGGATGATCACAACTGATTTTATATTTTACAGCTTTATAGAAATATTATTTACGTACAGTAAACGGTACTATTTAAAGTGTTCAACTTGATAAGTTTCTTGTCTGCTTTCTGTCACACAGATTTGTGTGTACCTTCTAGAATTTTATATAAATGGATTCTTATAGTATGTACATTTTTTACCTCCTTTCACTCAGAATCGTTATATTGAGATTAATCCACGTTTTTACATGTATCAATAGATCATTACTTTTTATTTCTGAGTAATATTCCTTTAATGGATATATCATACTTTGTTTACCCATTCATCAGTTGCTGAACATCTGGGATGCTTCCTGTTATTGACTATTGCAAACTAAGTTGTCTAAGTCTTTATGTAGACATATGCTTTCATTTATCTTGGGTAAATACCTAGGAATAGAATGGCTGGGCTATATGGCAGAAATATGTTTAAGTTTTTAAAGAAGTTGCCAAGACATTTTCCAAAATGGTTGTACCATGTCCCATTCACATCAGCAGTGCATGAGAGTTCAAGTTTCTCCATATCTTTTTCAGCACTTGGTACAGTCAGTCTTTAATTTTAACCGTTCTAAGAATTGTGTACTTGTATCCCATTGTGGTCTTAAATTACATTTCCCTGTTAACAAATTATATTAAGCATCTTTACATATGTGTATTTGCTATCCATATATCTACTTGCTGAAATGTCGTTCAAATTATTTGCCCATTTTAAATTGTTTTCAATTCCTTATTGTTGGATTTTGAAATATAAGTCCTTTATCAGATGGATATTTGCAAGGATTTTCAAATATCTTGGCTTGTCTTTTCATTATATAAAAACTCTTTGCCTACTCCAAGGTTACAAAGATTTTCTCCTATGTTTTCTTCTAGGAGTTCTATAGTTTTGGTGTTTTTTTAGGTCTATGATCCATTTTTAGTTAATTTTTATATATGATGTGAGATACAAGTTCAGGTACTTTTTATACCTGTGGCTACGCAATTGTTCCAGCATCATTTGATGAAAATAGCTATCATTTTTCCATTGAATTGCCTTTGCACTTTTGCCAAAAATTGACTGCATGTGTATGGTTCTATTTCTGGACTCTATTCTGTTCCGTGATTTCGTTGTTTACCTTCACTCCACATGTCTAAATTACTATGACTTTATAAGTCTTGATACCAGGTGGTGCATCTCTTTTTCAAAGATGTTTTGACTATTCCTAAGTCCTCTGCATTTCTAGATAAATTTTAAAATCAACTTGTCAATTTCTACAAAAATACCTGCTGGCAATTTCATCAAGATTGTATTCATCCTATAGATCAGTTTGAGAAGAACTGACATCTTAACAATATTGAGTCTTTCAATCCATGGGCACATTATATCTCTCCATTTACTTATATCTTCTTTAACTTTTCTCAGAAATATTTTGTTGTTTTCCATATACAGGCCTAGCATATTTTTATTCATTCCTTTTTATAGCTAGATAATATTTCCATTGTGTATATATACCACATTGTATTTAGCCATTCTTTTGATTGATGGACACTTGGGTTGCTTCCATCTTTTGGCATTTGTGAATAATGCCACTATGAACATCAGTGTGAAAATATCTGTTCGAGTCCCTGCTTTCAATTCTTTTGGGTATATTTGGTTCCTTCTTAAAATTTCTCTCTCTTTTTCTTAGACTTTCATATTGTTCGTTTATTGTTTTCCTGATATCCTGCAGTTCTTTCTCTGTACTTTCCTTCATCTCCTTAAACATTTTTATGATCATTTTTTTAAGGCTTTGTTTGGTATGTCCACATTCTCTTCTTCATTGGTGTTTTCTGTATTTTTATCCTCTTCCTTTGGATGGGTACTCATTTCCTGTTTCTTTGTCTTGTACTCTTTTTTTGCACACTGTACATTTTAATATTTTAAAACGTTGACTCTGTGATTTACTCCCTGGGATGTCTGTTCCTGGTTTTCTAACCAGCTGGTAATAAGACAGATTTTCTTGAGTTTCAGCCCTCCTATCGGGAAGATCTGCCCAAGGTAAATGCAGTGTGCAGGGTCTTCCCTATATTATGGGGGATTTTGCTTGTTAGTTGTTTTGGATTTCCCCTGTTTACAGGAGTCTGGTTGTCCCCTTGGTATTCTAGAGGACAAACGTCCCTCACCCTTGTATCTGAAGCCTGTGGATATCTGACTGTCGCCTCTAGAGTTTTTCACACTCCTTTTGTTGTCTCACACTGCTTTTGTCTAGAGGAGAAATTCTAGGAGGAGGTCATCCCAGGGAAGACTTTCCCTGTTTGGTCTTTCCAAGCCAAAACAGGGCCAGGGACCCATGAAAGGGACACAAACTGGTTCCAAAGTGCCCTGTGGAGGATGTGAGGAAAGGCACCAAAAGCTTCTCTGATGGTTCCCCAAAGCTGAGCTTTCCTTGCCCGCACAGCAAATGCAGCCCTTCAGCTAACTGTCCCCTGCAGCCCTGAGGAAGCCTTGCATCTTTAAATGGCCACTGCCTCTGCCCCTCTCAGGGAAGGATTGAAACAATGGCTGCTGCTACTTTTGTCCAGGGCCGGTTAAAACAATAGTGCCCTCAGAGCCAGGATCTAGCCATCTCAATTTTGCTACTCAAAAGCCATGTTCAGTGATTAGCCATGGTTACCCTTGTTCTTGGGGAAGAGGATTTTTATGTCCCTTTCTGTCAGCAGCAGGTAGCCAGGGAATGGACCCTGCAGTAGCCTGCTGCAAGGGTGGGGCATGGATGCCAGCAGCCACTGTGCAGAGAGAGCAACTTAGAGTTCTTTATGTAAGTTATCAGCCTCTTCCTCCTGCTTATCCCTGGATGCTGTACAGTATTTTCTTTACCTCTGGAGTCTCAAAATAGTTGTTTCAGACAGTTCCTGCCTCTTTAATAATTGTTTTTGTGGAAGGACTGGGTCCTGAAGCTCCCTACTCTGCCATATTTCCTGAAAGTCTCGGCAATCCATTCCTTTTTTTTTTTTTTTGGAGGGGAGGGGTTAATACCATTTTCATTTAATGAGTTTCATGATATTATTAGGTTTAAACCTATTATTTTAATAATTGTTTTCTATATTTCTCAACTGTTTTTTTATGTGTAGTATAAGAACCTTACAATGGCACACTTCCTTTTCCTACCTCCTGGCTTTGTGCTATTGTTGTCATACATTTTACTTCTCTGTGTGTTATAAGTCAAACAATTCATTGTTATTTTTGCTTTAAACTGCCAATTATTTTTTTTAATTTATTGAAGTATATCACGCATACATGAACATACATAAACAATAAGTGTATAGCAATAGTTGTGAACTTACAAAACAAACATACATAACATCATACAGGGCTCTTATACCTCACCCTACCACCAATACCTTGCATTGTTGTTTAACATTTTTAACTGTTGATAAAAGAGCATCCTCAGAATATTACTGCTAACCAAAGTATTTTCCCCCAAACCATCCTATTATTATTATTATTTTTATACCATTTATACATGAACATACATAAACAATAAGTGTATAGTAAAAGCTGTGACCTTACAAAGCAAACATTCATAACATCATACAGTGTTCCCATACATCAACCTTCCACCAACACCTTGCATTGTTGTGAGACATTTGTTACAAATTATGAAAGAATACTGTCAAAATCTTACTACTAATTATAGTCCTTATCTTCCATTTGGTGTATTTTCCCCCAACCCACCCTATTATTTTTTAAATATATTTTTATGACAGAAGATGTAAACTTACAAAACAATCTTGTACATGTGCAGAATTCCCAAACAACACCCCTCTATCAACACACCATACCATGGTGGAACATTTGTTACATATTATGAGATAATATCATCCAATTATTACCAGTTCCGCAGCATACATTTGGCACACATTTTCCATACTCTCCCCCATTATCAACACTGTACATCTTTGGCATAGATGCAAGAATATTACAGTATTGCTGTTCACCACAGCCCATAGGTCACTCCAGTTGTATTTTTCCCATGCTTCTCCACATTCCCACCACCCTGCAATAGTGATGTACACCTCCTCTAGCTCACAAAGGACACTCTTGCATCTGTACCATCAACCACTATTCTCATCCACTTCTGGGTTTACTGTGCGATTCAATCCCTAGATTATTCTCTAGCTTTCTGTCAATTGGCATTTACATCCCTAGACTAACATTTTCAGCCACATCCCCATTTATAAACCAGTTGTTACTCACTATAATGTGTTATCATCAACTCTGTACATTTCCACACTTTTGCAGTAAAGCTATATAAAACTTCTACATACATTGAATATCAATAGTCCATCTCAGTCCTCCTCTTATCTCCTTTAAGAATCCACCACCTACCACCAGGTCTTGAAGATATTTTCCTATGTTTTCTTCTAGAAGCTTTATGGTTCTTGCTTTTATATTTAGGTTTTTTATTCATTTTGAGTTAATTTTTGTATAAGATGTGAGATAGGGGTCCTCTTTCCTTCTTTTGCAATGGATATCCAGTTTTCTCAGCACCATTTGTTGAATGGACTGTTCTGCCCGAGCTGGGTGGATTTGACGGGCTAGTCAAAAATCATTTGACCACACATGTGAGGGTCTGTTTTTAACCATCAATTCAGTTCCATTGGTCTATATGTCTGTTTTTATGCCAGTACCATGCTGTTTTTACCACTGTAGCTAAGTAATATGACTTAAAACTCCAGAAATGAGAGTCCTCCAACTTCGCTTTTCCTTTTTAAGATGTTTCTGGCTATTCAGGACCCCTTACCCTTCCAAATAAATTTGATAACCATGTTTTCCATTTATTTAAAAAATGCTGGTGGAATTTTTATCGGGATTGCATTGAATCTGTACATCAATTTGAATAGAATTGACATCTTAATGATATTTAGTCTTCCAATCTGTGAGCATGGAATGTTCTTCCAATTACTTAGGTCTTTTTTAAATTTCTTTTAACAATGAGTTGTAGTTTTCTGAATACAAGTGCTTTACATTGTTGGTTAAGTTTATTCCTGAATATTTGGCTTTTATCTGTCATGTTTTATTTTCACCACTCTTTTGACACTTTTAGTTACTTTTATTGATATAATCTTCATTTCTAGACTCTCTTTCAGTCCTCTCTCTCCTGTCTTTTCTTTTCAGTCTGTAGCACACCCTTTAGTATTTCCTGCAAAACTGGTCTCTGGTTACAAACTCTCTCAGTTTCTGTTTATCTGTGAATATTCTAAACTCACCATCATTTTTGAAAGACAGTCTTGCTGGATATAAGATTCTTGGCTGGAAGTTTTTCTCTTGCAATATCTTAAATATATCATACCACTGTCTTCTTGCCTCCATGGTTTCTGGTAAGAAATCCGCACTTAATCTTATTGGGTATCTCAAATGTTATGCATTGCTTTTGTTTTGCTGCTCTCAGAATTCTCGCTTTGTCTTTGGCATTTGACATTCTGATTAGTATGTGTCTTGGAGTTGGTCTATACAGATTTTTTCAGATGGGAGTACGTCGTGCTTCTTGGACATGGATATCTATGTCCTTCAATAAGGTTGAGAAATTTTCCACAATTATTTCTTCAAACATTCCTTCTGCCCCTTTCCCCTTCTCTTCTACTTCTGGGTCACCCATGACACATATGTTTGCATATCTCTTGCTATCCTTTAGTTCCCTGAGACCTTGTTCAAGTTTTTCCAATCTTTTCTTCATCTGTTCTTTTGTATGTTCACTTTCAGAAGCCACTTCTTCAAGCTCACCAATCCTTTCTTCTGCCTCCTCAAATCTGCTATTCTATGATTCCAGTTTATTTTTTATTTCATTTATTGCACCTTTCATTCCCATAAGATCTGCTATTTTTCTATGTATGCTTTCAAATTCTTCTTTGTACTCATCCAATGTCTTCTTAATATCCTTACTTTCTTTAACCATCTCATTGAATTTATTAAGGAGATTTGTTTGAACATCTATGATTAGTTGTGTCAACTCCTTTATGTCATCTGGAGGCTTATCTTGTTCCTTTAACTGGGCCATATCTTCCTGTTTCTTGGTGTGGATTGTAATTTTTTGTTGGTGTCTTGGCATCTGGCTTACTAGAGTATTTATTCTGGGTGCAGTATTTCTGTTTAGTTTAGGGCTTCCTGCCCTTTCTCCCTTGCTGGTTGTGTAGTAGGAGCCAAGGATGTAGTTGGTACTATAAGCTGTGGAGGCTCAAGCTTCCTCATTGCCTCAAGGACCAATGAAGCTTCTCCCAACTTTCTCCTTTGCCCCAGGGGTAGGGACAGAGCCACAGCTGTGTGGAATAATTCAACTCATGCAGGCCTAGAGAGATTGATGAAGCTTCATGCCCCTTTCTCGCCTTCCTGGAGCGGGGTGGGGATGGAGCTGCAGGTGTGGGCAGCATTCTATGCAGTGCAGGTCCAAGATGACCACAGTTGCCCTGGTAGACTTCCAATTATTCAGTCTGTGCCAGCTAAATGTACCTGCAGTTACCTGGATAGGCTGGTGCAGGGCCCAACAGTTTCCTCCCTGCTAGAGGTGGGGCTGAAGCCTAGGCTGGGACTGAGACCAATCTGAGTGAAAGAAACTGGTCTCTACCGTCACTGTGACTTTCAGTCAGCCCCGCTTCCCCTCATGCCAGGGTGGAGTCAAAATGGCGGCTACCGGCCTCCTTCTGACTTGGACAGGCTCAAACTTTAGCTGTTCTTAGGGTTCTACTTTAGCTGCCGAATTTACTAATCAGTAGCTGAAATCAGTGGCCAACCATCTCTTCCTCCCCTGTTTTTGGGAAATGGAGCTTCCAACTCCTGCCACAGAATAGCTCCTGGGGTGGCTTGCGCTGCCAAAGTAGGATGATCACCAGCCTCTGTGGCATGGCCTGTAGTTTCCCGGAGAGGCTGGCGCAGCTCCCCCCAGCTTCCTGCCTGCCCAAGGTGGGCCTGGGGCTTAGGCTAGAGCTGCAATCTGATCTAGGTGGAAAGAAGCCGGTCCCTACCAGCACTGTGATTTTCAGTAGGCCCGCTTCCCCTCGTGTCAGGCATGGAGTTAAGATGGCAGCTACCGGCCTCTTTCTGACTTGGACAGGTTCAAGCTGTTCTTAGGATTATACTTTAGCCCGCTGAATTTACTAATCAGTAGCTGAAGTTGGTGCCCAACCGTCTCTTCCTCCCCCATTTTGCAGAAGTGGAGCTTCCAATTCCAGCTGCAGAACAGCTCCCGAGGCGGCTTGTGCCTCCAGTGGAGGATGGGCACCGGCCTCTGTGGCGTGGAGTGCTCTACTCGGGAACCTCTGCAGATGGGCAGTCTCCTCCTTCCATTCTTTCAAGGATGTTGCAGGATGCACTTCTGGTCTCCTGGAGCCCCCACACAAGTGCTCTAGATAGCTCTGGGTGATCACCAACTGCCCCATAGCAGGAGCTGATTCTAGGAGCTCTTTACTCTGCTGCCATCTTGCTGGTTGTCTGCCATCAATTATCTTTTAAAGAGATTTTTAAAATTATGTTTATTTTTCTCATTATTGCCATATTTATATTTGCCATTTTTGGTGGTCTTCATTCCTTTCTATAGATCCACATTTCCATCTGTTATCTTCATTCTGCCCAAAGGACTTCCTTTAATATTTCTTGTGCAGGTTTCCTGGTGATTAATTCCTTCAGCTTTTGTATGTCTGAGAAAGTCTTTATTTTCTTTTAAAAAAAAATTTTTTTAGGAGGTACCAGGGATTGGACCCAGAACCGCATACATGGGAAGCAGGTGCTCAAACCACTGAGCTACCTGCTCCCATTTCTTTTCTTTTTTTTCTTTTAATTCATTTTTTTATTAGAGAAGTTGTGGAATTATGGAATAGTCATGCTTAAAGTACAGGATTCCCATATACCATACTATTGGTAACACCTTGCATTGGTATGATGTGTTTGTTACAGTTGATGTAACTTAGGGTTCACAGTTTGTGTTGTGCAGTTCCATGGTGGTGGTTTTAAATTTTATTCTAGTACCTTATATACAACCTAACATTTCCCCTTTTAACACTTGCAGGTATATATTTCAGTGTTGTTCATTACCTGTACAGTGTTGTATTACCATCACCACCATCCATTACTAAATGCTTTCATTTTTGAAAGACGTTTTCTCTGGGTATTGAATTCTAAGTTGACAAAGTTTTTGTTTTATTCAGTACTTTAAAGATTTGCTCCTCCATTGTCTTTTTACCTGCATTGCTTCCTTCAAGAAATCTGTGTCATTCTTAATCTTTTGTCATCTGTGTATAAAATGTCTTTTTTTGTCTGACTGTTTTTAAGATTTTCTCTTTACCATTGTTAAGCAATTTAATGATGATGCACCTTGGGGTAGTTTTCTTCATGTTTCTTGTGCTTGAATTTGCTCTTGGATCTGTGTATTTATACTTTTTCATTATATTTGGAAAATTATCAGACATTGTTTCTTCAAATATTTTCTTCTATGCCTTTACTTAACATGCTCAATCTTTGGTCTACCTTCTTGACTCTATTGACTATTGTATTAGTCTGCCAAAGGGGTGCCGATGCAAAGTACCAGAAATATGTTCACTTTTATAAAGGATATTTATTTGGGGTAAAAGCTTACAGTTACAAGGCCCACAAAAAGTCCAACTCAATGTTGCTTTCTTACCAAAGTCAGTTGCCACATGTTGAAGCAAGATGGTCACTGATCTCTATGAGGGTTCAGCCTTCCCCTCTGGGCTTCCTCTCTCTCAGCTGTAGGCTGGCACAGGGCTTGTCTCCTGGCATAGGGCTTGTGTCTTTCCAGGCTTTCTATATCAGTCTTAGGCCTCTTTCCAAGGTGAGCTGCAAACTATTAGGCAAAAGGCTCACCTCTTCCTGGGGCCTCAGGATCAGAAACGACAGAGCTCTCTCTCTGGCGTGTCTTCTTGAGTGTCTGTTTATATCGGCCCATCAAGGGGGCGGGGACTCAACCTGAGTCACACCTTATGGGTGTGCTCAAATCAAAGCCCTAATCTTAACAGGTAATTTAATCAGGGACCCCTCAACTGAATCCAATATAATCAAAGGGTATCATATCCAGAAGAATAGATTAGTTTACAGACATAGGCTTTCTCTTTTGGGGATTCACAAAAATAATCTCAAACTGTCAGGAACATGTTTATAATAACTGTTTTAATGTCCTTGTCTATTAATTCTGTCTGTATCATTTTTTGATCTGTTTCTATTGATTGATATTTCTCCTTATTATAAGTCACATTTTCCTGCTTCTTTTCCTGCCTGGTAATTTTTTATTGGATTCCTGACATGAATTTTGCCTTTTTGGGTGCTAGACATTTTTGTATTCCCATAAATAAATATTCATGAGCTTTATTCTGGGACATAAAATTATTAGAAACAGTTTTATCCTTTTGTGGCTTGCATTTAAGTTTTGCTAGGTAGAATAAGAGGAGCATTTTTTCTAGGGCTAATATTCCTTTACTACTACAGCAATTTCCTTCTGAGTACTTGATGTTCTGTGATTGCAAGGTTTTCCCATTCTATTGGGAACACAAACTATTTCTAACCCTGTGTGATCACCAGGGATTTTTTTGGGTTATTTTTCTTTGGCCTCAGGTAGTTTCCTCACACATATGCATTGGTCAGTTCTCAGCTGAAGATCAAAGGCATCTTTGCAGATCTTTGGCATTCTCTCCCTGTGTGTATTTGCTCTCCAATATTCTGCTTTGCAAACTCTAGCCACCTTGGCATCCTGGGACTCCCAGTTCCAGCTCTTCCACTCGGGGAGCTTGCCAGGCTCCACCTGGGCTGCTCCTACCTGTGTTACTGCCTGGAAACTCTCTCTAGGCAGTTTTTTGGGTAATCATAGGGCTAATCTTTTTTTATTTCCTCCGTCTCAGTGATCACTGTCCTGTACTGCCTGATGCCCAATGTCTGAAAACCATTGTTTCATACAGTTTGTCCAGATTTTTAGTTGTTTCAGGCAGAGGGTAAATCTAGTCTTTGTTACTCCATCTTGGCTGAAAGAGAAAGTTTCACAACCAATTTTAATTTATTTGAGGGCTGAAACAAGCATGGAGTGAAATGAACACAGCGTCCAAGCAGGAAGCGTTTGATTTGGTCTTTAGCATAAAGCAAGATAAGGGGAAAGATATCTTTTTTATTTTGGTGAAAAACCTATTTTTCAGAATGTCCCTCAGTTTTCTGGATATTGTTTCTAGAGAGGAGAAAACAAGCCCAACCAACTTTACTCTATTATAACATTACAGAGCCTCAAGTAAATTACGTCTAATTAGTACTGACAGCTTTGGAGGAACTATGAGCAAAAGGGAACTGAAATGAATGTTATTCAGTAAGTCAAATTAGTTTTCTTGAAATAGGATGACTGCTGGGTTATATAATGCTATCAATAATAATGAGCTTTAACCTGAAGCCTTCAGTCACGTGATTTCTACATCACAAAAGTGAAGGCCCTGTGAAGGTATATTTTAGAATCACATGGCTACATGTTTCATCAATGGGAAATGACAAAATTCCTTTTAAAACCAGCATCACTCCTCCCCTTCTTGTCTTCTTCCGGCTCTTAGACCCCACAGCAGCATTGGGAGAAGGGTCCACCCAGGGCCAGAGTGCTGGATGCTCTTTGGTTCCTAGCCTTCCTTGGTCCCTTGGGATTTGAGACAGAAAGTTAGTTCAGCTATTTCCCAAATATCCAGAGCCCTATGAGTCTGTGGCTATATTTCATAGACCAACAGTCAATAAAAATCTTTAGGTATTAGGATTCCGGGGTTTGCTTTTTGCTGTTCCTCACATTTGGGGTGAAGGCAGTTAGATTAGTTAATTTTTTCCCATTCAAATTGTCTAGATGAGCCAGTCCCGCTGAAGGCCAGAGGCCATAGCTTCATTTGGCGCCCAGCCTCTGTAACCCTGCCGTTCAGCTAGAGGGCAGGGAGGAAGTATCATTTCCTGATCTTTTTAGGTTTTGTCCAACTACATTTTCTGTTACACATCATACACTGTTTCTAAACACAATATTTGTGTTAGAGACAGAGTATTCGCTGGCTGCAAGGTAAGCAAGCATTGTGCTTAGGAATGTTGAGGAGTAAACATCAAGGGAAATCAAATCAGCAAATTGTATACATCAAGAGCCAGATTTAGCCCTGGGAACACAATGCGATCAATCACCTCACCAAGTTTATTTTAAGTAATTGTTTAGATGGATTAAATGAGACCAGAAGCCCATGGCTGTGGCCAGCCGTGAACAGATGGGTTATTTGTGCACTGATGCCTGTCCCAAACACGCTCTCCTCCTGCTTCCTTGTTTTGTGCACTGCATCTCTGTTCTCCAGTTTGCCCCACGCTGGAAATCTCAGCTTCTTCTTTAGCCTTCTCACTCCAAAGAGCAAACTGGTCCTGAGACCAAGGATGGTCTAGAGGCAGCATTGCTCTCCATTCCCAGAAACTGTCCCTGGCCATCGAGGCAGCCTCGTACAGCCCCTGCCTCCAATTCACTGTGTCCTTCTTCCTGGGCTTCAGACTGCTGCCACAGTGATCTTTCTGGGGCAGAAGTCTGCTCATGGTTTATGGGGTTCCCTCTTCAGAACTTTTATTAAATTTGGAATAAAATCAAAATCACCTAATTTGGCATTCAGGGTCATCTGGGGATTGATGGTGAGAGGCTCCAGCCTCTGCTTTTCTAAGAACCTCATGCTCCTGCATCGCCTGAATCTTCACTGTGCCCTCAGCCCTCTCCTCCTTCCCACGTCTGGACTTTGCTCATCGTCTCTCTCTGCTTCCTGGAATGCCCTCTACCTGATACCTACCTGTTCAAACCCTGCCCATCATTCAGATCCCGCCCACCTTACTTTACCAGGCCCGATTGTGGGTTTACATCGCTCTTTTCCCCAATCTCTCCAGTACTTAACTGGTATGAAAACTTAGTGAAACTGTAGCTCTCTGGCGGGGAGGGATTGCCTCTTTAAATCTTTCAACCCATAGCGATGCCCTTCTGCAGTACTTGGGAATCAGCCCCCAGCATCTGAAATCAGTGACCCTAAATGCAGAGACTGGTAATGAAACTCACCAATTAAACTCTTCCATATTATATGACATCATTATTTCAAAGGTTTATTCTGTGAACACTAGTCTAGAGTTATGTCCTTTTTTTAAAAATCTGTAGTTAACTTTGGGTAAAGCTGAACACTCTGCCCCTTTAATGGCATAGAGGGTAGGAAGGCACATGGAGTGAAATGATGTGATGTCATCTTAGCATATTGAAGGGCTGAGAAGGGCTGAAATAAAGAAACCAGCATCTCCAAACCTATTTGACCATGGAACTGCCTCTCTTCACTCCATTTAAATCCCACCAAAATAGAGTTCATGGAACACAGTTTCTGAAACATTGTATTCTGTCCCTGACTTCTGGGTTTACAAGGACAAGAATGTTCATTTATCTTCCAAAGGACTAAAAGGGCCGAGAGACCCGTGCAGAGAGAACAGGGCTGCTGCTGGGGCACTTGGGCTGCGGCATCCTGGCTCCCCTTCAAAGGCCCGCATCGCAGGGGGAATAAGGGCCAATCAGAGAGGCAGCAGAGGGGACCCCTCATCTGTACCTACCAGTGCACTGTCCTGCTGCTTGTTTTGGGGTGTACCCACATTGTATAATGCCTGGCCTCATTCACTCTTGCTGTATTTCACCTGCAAATCACAGCCAGCCAACCTCAGGAGCTTTTTTTCTATCCCTGAAACATTCCAGCCACTTTCCAATGATTTTTCCTCTTAATGACTGTGGGCAAATCGAGTCACCGTTCTACTTGGAGTCTCAGTTCTAAAGATCCTGTGCAGGAAATTCTATTTCAAGAAAGCAAGGACTTGATTAAATAAATTCACATTTAATTTCCCATGCTTGGTAGCTTTCCATAGACAGTCATTTACTCTAAAATGTGTATTCAGGCACTCACGGGGTGCTTATTAACCTCCAGATGCCACCAGCTCAGCAGGGCTTGGCCTCAACAAGACATTTTTCTGATAATGGGTAACTCTGCAGCAGGTGCCCCCAGCCCTGCATGATGTAAAAGGGATTCGGTGTGCCCTCTTTTCCCTCACAGTTATGGAAGCTGATGTGGGGAAATGGAGACAGGTAATAACAAGGCTTCTGTGTCTTTCCATACAGCTGATACCTATGTGGTTGCCAATGATTCAGTCAAATATCAAGGTAAGCCCTCCCCACCTCCCCTCCGGGCTGATTGGGAGCTCACTCTCCTCCAGAGAACATCGTAAGGTTCATAGGGCTTGCTGACGTTCCTCTGACCATGGAGAGTGGCGAGTTCAACCAGCTTCTGGGCTCAGGGAGCTGATAATGCAGAAGGGATGGCAGGGCCCGCTGTCCCGTTGCTCACTATTGATTAGGATGTGGGTGGAAGGGAGGACCCCAATGTCGGAGCCAAGCTCAGTTCACTGATTGGAAAAGCTACCCTGCCTTCAGAGGACACCCATGGGATCTGATTTCAGGCATGCCAACTATATTTCCTGGGCACCAGGATTGATTTTCTGCAATGGGAAGAAGTCTATTAAGAAAGGATAATGTTGAACAAATGACATAATTGAGCTAGAAAGGACCTATCCCTTGTTTAACATACGAGGAAACGTAGTACCAGAAAGGAAGAGTAACTTGGACAGGAGCCTCCAGGCAGGAAGGCAGAGCCTGGCCAAATGGATTTCCCACTCACAGCTGCGCCTTGAGTGAAGCTTTGGCATTGTCCCGGCAAATAGATTCCCTGATGAGTAAATACTGCTATTGGGACTTGTCATTAAGATGGCAAAGCTAGCCCCACCTCCACCCCAAACTGGAATCCATCTTTGACACTAGTAGGTTTAGGGGAGTGGGCGAGAAGTGGAAGCTTTCTTGCTGGATTTCTTCTCAGAGTTGGGGAGGAATGCTAGTGGAAGGAAGGGGGTGTGGATTCAAGATACGTGAACATACCCCTTGCCCCTGCAAGTCACAAAAGAGGAAGATGCGCTGCCAACAGTGGACTAGGTGAACAGCGAACTCATAAATCAGGCCTTGGGTCCTGATTTATGGCATCGGTGTTCTTTGTGGCCACCAGTGGTGATTGGCACTCCTGAAAACCTCATCTTGGGACTAGCTTTTATTGTGAGAAGCAAGTTGTTGGTACTCCCACCTCGAAGCGTTCCAAATTGCCCTCCCCACCCTCCCCTTGCTTGTGGCAATCTCTGGCAATTTTAAGTTGCGCACAATGCTAAGAGGAGGTCAGCAGAACTTGGGGAAAAGCTAGGAGAAAGGAGGAGAAAAGCACATAGCCTAGCTTCTCTAGATACGTTAACATAAGACCCGATATCACAGTGGTAATTAAAATGACATGAACACTCACTGTGTGCCGAGTTCTGCTCCAAACACTCACTTATCCTCACGGCTGCCCCATGGGGTGAGCTCTGTCATCCTCCCCAGGGTGCCCACAGAGGACCTGGGGTCAGACCCGGGCTGCGGGCGCTAGAGCCTGCACTTAGCCCTGCACCAGGCCCCGTGGGGGAGCTTCTGGGGGAGGAGTGTGGGCATTCTCAGAACACACGCCCCGACAATGGTGTGTCAGCACTAAGCCCCTGTTGAAACGAGTCAGTCAAGAAGGGCATGTCATTGTCTGGGTGGATTGGGATCAGGGTGACTCTGGAAACAAAAGGTGCTGGGATGTGGCCCCGGCCCCCATTCTCCGCCTGGAGCACTGCCAAATTTGAGTTTGCCTCCTTCGGGCCAGCCAGCCCCCGTGCCAGGCTGCATTCTGCCTGCAGAAGAAGCCCGGGTCGGACCTCCCTGGGTTGGCACGGCCATTGGAAGAAAGGCTCTCAGTGTCTTGCCCTTTCTCAACAGCACTTGTCTGCGGGGCTCCAGCTCCGTCTCCAGGCCATCCAGAACAACGTGAACCACCACAGCCTCAGGACGCTGCCCGGCTCCGGACAGAGCAGCGCCGGCCTGGCCGCCCTCCGCAAGTGGCTGCGGTGCACCCAGTTCAAAATGGCCCAGGTGGAGATCCAGTCCTCGGAAGCAGCCTCTCAATTTTATCCTCTATGAGCGGACTCCTCAGCTTTCAGTGTCAACACTCTGGTTTAGCAATAATGGGTTTAAAAACAAAACAATTTGATCCGAGCAGGTTGGGGAACATATTGGTACTGTACATTCTCTTTCTAGTTTAGTAAAAGACGTGCAAAGGCCGGAGAGGGCCGGCGATGAAGCTTTCTTGCTACACATATTTCTGATGACTCCTTGGGCTATCCGATTGTTTCCTTACATTATTTTTTAAAAACCAAATCATTTTTCTTTAACTAACTTCTATTTTTTTTAAGAAAAAAAAAATAGACTGGTGGGTACTCCCAGAAAAGTTGTATAAGTCCCCCTGTTGCTATTTTTGATGATAGAGAATAAATAGGGTTTTTGAAACCTTTGTAGTGTTTTTTCTTAAAAATCCACTCTTGGCAATGCAATAAAAACCCGTCACCATAAGCCAGTGACACTTGACTGAAGCTTTTTGTCATTATCCTGGGAAAAGTGGCAGCTTGCAAGGAACATTACAAAGTGCACTTAGAAATTAGGTGGTTAAACTGTGCCAATTGTTTTCTTTGTTTTATAATCTCATTTTCCAAAACTGTCCAGTAAGTTTTATTAGTTTTAAAACTAGTTTTTCAACTCATTCATTCTAGGCTGTACTTTCTTGTAAGCTTTATGATAATCACTTTAGTTTTGTGAATAATAAATTTTATTCTTTTGTTAATACTTGTATACAATTCAATTTGAAACTGTAGATTGCATATTGGACCAAACGAGTCCTCCACTGGCACAGAACCCTGCATCTGGAGTTATGTTTCATACAACTGAATTTTAATAGTGTAAGAGCACCAAGATTTATCAGCACTTATCCTTAGCGTTTGTGCATTCACAAATGATATTTCTCCTCTATCCCTGTAATGCACGGACTAAAACAAGAATTAATACACATTTAAGCTGTATATTGACATGCTATTAAATACATTTTTTATTATCTTTGTGAGCCTGGGGTTTTTTGAAATCAGTTTATAGAGCTAGAGGGTAGTTCCTGATAACCATTTCTTCCTAACTTTTAAAATTCTAACTTCCCTTAAAAACTAAAGTGCTGTTGTTAAGAGGAAACGGCTTTCTTTCAAGTCACTTAGAGAGAGAAATACACAGCATGTATTTGAAGCACATTTTCTAGGAAGGACTTTGAAGCTTCTCTTTTCTTTTGAGAGGTCTAATACCTTAACGCTTCTCAGTGGAAAACAAGTCCTCAGATGCTTAAGGGTTTCCAGTGAGTTCTAGAAAGACAGGGTGGCAGATCTTCATTCTTATGAAAACTTCCAGGGAACCACTAGGATCCCCGTATTAAGAGTATAGAAATAATCATTCTTCATACTTTACTAACGGACGTCCCCTCTTCTGAGAGGTTTCCCCCGTCAGAGTGTTCCGCAGTCCCAACAGTGCTTGGTTCTGCTTCTATGAACATTTTGTCTTGTATTATGGTAAGTGGTGCATAGATTTATCGCTCTTGTAAACAGTGAGGCTTTGAGGGCATGTACCATCTCTGTGTCCTCAGGGTTTGGCACACAGCATGTGCTAGATTAATGTCTATTGAATTGAGTGGATTCAATTCAGCAACAGGTCTTGCTTGAGCTTTGTGTCAGAGATAGTTACCCAAAGGGGCTGGAGGATGAGGCTCTTGCTGCTTTCCCTGTGTAGAGTTACAGACGTCCCTGAGCCTGCTCAGCTGTAGGCCCGGCTGGCTCCTCATCCCAGCCCACCCTGCCCCAGGCCCCATCCTACAGGTGGGCAAGGTCCAGAGTTATCCACAGCTTTTTTCCAACTCATCTTCTTTGCCCAGTTCTTTGAATAGACTTTTGCCTCAATTTCCCTTTGTATTTTTATCTCCCCAAGGGCTGGAGATATGCCCTTCACTGAACCTTCTTTCCTCCCCCCGCTCTGATGCTTCCTACTGTCTGGACCTGCTTCCTTTACCCCAGCCACAACCTGGGGTCTCGGTCCTACCCAGGTGGATCTCCCTCCTTGCCTCTGAGAACTACGAGGCTTTCTCTTGCCCCCTGACGCAAACACTGTCCCTGCTGGCACCCTGCCGGTTCCCTGGCTGCCGGAGGCCAGCAAAGCTTCTCCAGCCTACACTGACCCCACGCACAGGTCCCAGTATCCTCATGGTCTCTTGCATATGTCAGCCAGGAAAAGAGAAGACAGGTGGAAGTTTATTTAGCAGGATTGGCTATTTAGCGGAAGCCATTCACCTAGGTCAGGGGTCAGCAAGCTGCAGCCCATGGGCTAAACCAGCCTGTTGCGTGTTTTGTGAAGTTTTATTGGAACACAGGCATTCGTTTACGTATTGTCTGTGGCTGCTTTAGTGCCGCAGTGGCAGAGTCGAAGTGTTTCCACAGAGGCTGATGGACTGCAAAGCCTGAAGTAGTCACTCTGGGGCCCTTTAGGGAAAAAGTTTGCCGACTCCTGACCTAGGTGAAGGCCTCTGAGGAGCACCGAGCTGGACCTCCTGTCTGTATATATTTTCCCTACTACCTCAAGGTAATGAGTTTCATTATTAGTGTTTCCTTATCTATAAAATAGGGACAGTGATACAATCTGCTTCATAGTGTTGCTGAGATGATAAAATAATGCCATAAAAGAGCTTAGTGCAACGCCTGGTACATGGTAAGCACTTAATAAAAGTTATCGATTATTATTTTTATTCTCATGTTAAAGCCCAGAGAAGTAAACCTACTTGCCCAAGGTCACACAGCTAGTAAGGGGCTGAGTCAGGACTTGACCCCAGGCTGTCTGACTCTAAAGACCATGCTCCCCACCACTGCTTCACGTTAACTCCTGCTGCACAGCCCATCAGCCCCAGGGGATAACCTCTGATAGCAACACAGAGAGCAAAACTTAACCAGCAAAACTTGACCTCATCCATTTTTGGCCAGCACTGATTATTGGCTTCAAGAAGGGCCACGGAATAGACTCAGTTCCCTTTACCTCACAGTTTCCAAATGGTTTCAGAGTGTGAACAGAACATTTGGAGTTCCCAAGGGTGGAATGGGCCCAAATGTCCAAATGCATAGATTCCATTCTCCCTGATTTTTCTCAGCGGGCATGCCTCTTACTAGTTGGGTGACCTGGGACAGGTTATTAAACCTCTCTGAACATCTGTTTTTTCTTATCTGTAAAATGGAGCTACTCTACCCATCTCCTCAGGGTGATGAAAAGTTTAAATGGGCTGAGGACTATGATGATGTTTGGGAGACTGTACGAGAACCTGTGGACCTCTGGGAAGACCAGTGCCACCTTGTGAAGACCACGTGTTGGAATGGGCAGCTCACAGCTGCAGGCTCAGTTGGTCTTTCCTTCAGCCCATCTCTCAGAAACAAGACCTACAGACTCAGGGGGATCAAAACCTGGCCATTAGCAAGGCTTTCTGTCTCCATTGTGTGCCATCTCTTTGCAAGCCTCAGGACATTTTCAGCAAATCCCTTCCCTAAGGGTCTCATTGAGGCCAATGGTTGCAGCAACTTCATCTCCATTTCCAAGCTACAGGCCAAATGAGATTGGATTGGATCAGAGAAGACTGGTTATCCACCAAGACTCTTTCATGGGCTGGGATTGAAGGGCCTCTGGCATTAATTGTACAATTGCAGATCATTTATTATACCTCTTTACTAGAATTAATTTGCAAATATGTATATTGGGCAAATTGGGTGTTTTGACAGTAATGGTAGATGCTTAAGAGCAAAGGCGTGGTTGGAACTCAGTGGGATAGTGCCACCATGTTTTATGAAAGTTGAACCCTTTGGGAGATGGCTGAGGGTTCTTAGTAGGGGGCTGGCCAGTTCCTTCCACTGCCAGGAGCAGCGTCAGCGAGTTTCTAGTGAGGAGGTTCAAGAGAAGCCACCACATCCACCACTTCTTGAGTATCTACTAGCTACTAAGCACTTGGCATATATGATCTCTACTCCTCTTATCCCCATCGCCCTCCATGAGATAGGTGTTATTATTATTCCCATTTTTCCCACAAGGCAACTGAGGCTCAGAGGCTAAGTGACTTCTCCAAGGTCATGCAGGTGTTGGAAGGCAGCACTAGGACTTGAAGGCCTTCTGACCCCCCGGCCGAGCTGTACTCCTCGATTGGTATTCATTTCTCTACATTTTCCTTAATTTTGGATTCTGTTAGCTAATAGATGGCAGGAGCATGGGATAGGGACACCTGAGAGCTTTTTGGAGGCAGCCCAATCTCGCTGGCTTCTCTGTTTATTGATCTTTTATCATAAATTTCTATCAACAAAGGTGTTTTTCCCACCTTTAGGAATTCATTTATATGAAACAAATTATAGCTCTGTGAAATTAAATCTCATTTAGTTTCATTTTTCCTATAATAGTTTTATGGAAAAGAATAAAAGTTCATGAGCTAAAGACTGTGATGATGAACTCTATTAGACTGGGGGCCAAGCGAGTGTTAGCTCAGCCGGTGGGAAGTGTGACTCACCCCTAATTCATTATAATCATCGCTGCCATATACGAAGGCACTTTACAGTAATCTCATTCAACCCCATATTACAGATGAGGAAACTGAGGCATAGAGAAGTTAAATATTTGCAAGGGTCACATGGTAAGAGATAGAGCAAAAGTTGAATCAAGATATTGCTGACTCAAAAGCCCAGGCTCTTTCTACTATATAATACTGGTGGTTAAGTGATGGGTAGAGCCCTTTACTACTCACCCGACCAGCAAGGTTAGCTAGAATCATTTTGACTAGAGTTCAACAACCGGCAGTCTATGGGCTGAGCCTGCCCCACAGCAGATTTTGTTTGATGGTCTTGAATTTTTAATTTCTTCTGGTTTGAGTACCTTCCCGGGAGCATCCAGGCTGACCCACTGACCTCGGCCTCCCAAGCAAGAGGAACCCAGCAGCCTGTCGGCAGGAATCCTACGGCTGTGGGTTGGTGCCTGAGGCCTGGCTGGCTCCCTTCATTTAGCCTGTGGGGCTCTGCAGGCCTGGGAGCTGGCCACCCCAGTTTAGACTGACCCTCTCATTTTGTGGATTCACGGTTTGACCCAGAGCCACTCAGCAAGCCACTGGTAAGGCAGGGCCAGGGGCCATACTCTCAGCCCCAGACTGGCTGCCCTTCCCTGGCGTCACTGTACCCGTCTGCCCTGCCACTGGCCAGGGCTGAGGGCCCTGTCCCTCCATGCCCATCTACCCGTCAGTCCCCACCTTGCTATTTCCTCCAGTGCCCCTTCCATCCTGCTTTCTCTCAGCTTGGGGCTGCCGAGGGCAGGGGGTAGGGCAAGGTGAGCGCCTGGTACTGGCGCTTGCTGTTTCGGGAACAAAGACCTGGCTTTAATTATGCAGCCCAGACAGGCCCCCGCTGGCGCCCGATGGAGAAGGGAGCCTCACAGGGCTGCTTGGCAGACGCCCTGATTTCTGCTCCTTGAAGTGGCCACTTGGAAAAGAAAGGAGCCAGCAAGTAATCAAGCATGAAGGACAGTAACTCTCCAGGTGAGGACAATCATGCTGCCCGGTCGGGGGTGGGGAGGAAGCAGCCCCCGCAGAAGGGGCATCAGGCCAATTCCTGACAACAGCGTGTGCCCAGAGCCTTGGGGCGTGCCTGCGCCGGGCCGGGCCCCGCAGGCCATGGGGTGGGGCAGGCAGATGGAGGGGAACATAAGACAGGCCTGGCAGCCAGCTCCATTTGGGGTTGGAGCCTGGTTGTCTCCCCGACCATGGGCAAGCCACTTAATCTCGCTCAGCCTCGGTTTCATGAACTGCTAGATGGAGATGACAAGTCACCTGTCCTCGTGTTTTTGTGAAGAGTAAACTCAAACGGTGCATGGCGGGTACTTAGCGCAGAGAAGGAATCACATGCAAGAATAAGAGCTGGCATTTACAGAGCACCTATTACCCCTGGGTCCTGGCACCGTGCTGACCACTCTCTGTG
Source organism: Cabassous unicinctus (assembly GCA_029593785.1). Classification (NCBI taxonomy): domain Eukaryota; kingdom Metazoa; phylum Chordata; class Mammalia; order Cingulata; family Chlamyphoridae; genus Cabassous; species Cabassous unicinctus. The sequence continues at coordinate 40,583 of JAQZBX010005217.1, forward strand.
CATGCAGCCACGTTTCTTCAAATTGTGGTGCAATGGGACAGATGGTGTTTTGCTGAAATGAAATCACAGCTTGCAATGGGAATCTGGCTCTTCGGAGTGTGGCGTTCTTGTGCGGCTGCGATTCATGGGGTGACTCCATTCTCCCACCACATTTCTCTGTTTGAATGAGCAACTGGGAAATCCTCCTCCATCTGGTGCGTTCTGTCATGTGGACTTCATGTGGTGTGTTTGTAATGGGGATAACATTTTGAAAATAATAAATGGCTGTGTTCTTTATTCTTTCCCAGGAAGCCGTGGTCCCCGGTCGCATTCCATGGAGGTGGGTGGCCTGAAGAGCCGGTGCAGCAGGAGAAGGTTAAGAGGTAGGGAAGTGTTGGTCAGGCAGGATGGGGGAGCAGACGGGTGGATTGCTGGCAAAAGAAGGGAGAAAAACGCAGGGTAGGGCCAGGGGTGCATGTCCTCACCTGTCCTTTCGGGGGTGAATATGCAGTAGAAGCGCCCAGTTTGGCACGAGGGACCCAAGACCACGGTGGCCCACAAACTGCCTGGAGAAGTCCCCGCAGCCACGGACAGCCTGGAGGGAGGCGCCTACACACTGCAACCTGAGCCCCGGCCCCTGCGGCCCTCCCCGGCCTGTGTGGAGTTCTGTGGGTCTGCTGAGGAGGCCCGCTGAGCAGAGAGGACAGGCATGACCATGGCCTGGGCATCTGCAGCTGGAGAAGCCCGGGGCCAGCCACAGTCTGCGAGGACCCAGAAGACACCAGAGATTACAGACACCTGCTTGGGTGCCCACCCACGTGCCTCCCAGAGGGGAGCAGGCCTTGGGGCAAGAGGCCTTAAAGCCTGAGCCTTTATCCAAATGAGACAGTCATCCAAAAGAGAGGAGACTAAACCGGAAGAGACGCAAATACCATTAACTTGCAAATTCAGGTGTTGCTCCTACAGCCCTTCTCCTGCACACACCCAGTGAGGGGGGGACTCAGAACAGTTTTGTGAAATAAAATGTTGTATTCTTTTCTTTATGCCTGGGTGTACTGTGTTAAATTTGTAACCCACTATTAATTAATTCAACAGATATTCGTTGTGCCAGGCATGTTTAGGGTCCTGGAGATTTGGTAATGAACAAAACTGAATGCTAGAGAAGGCCCCTGTTCTCACAGACTTGCCATTCTAATGGAGGAGAGACCGGGCACACATCCCCAGGTCCACTAGGGCTCTCGGGTGCGAGGAGGGCTGTTTTAAACATAGCTAAGGTGCTAGGACCGAGGGGGACAAGGAGTGGGCCAAAGAAGGCCCACGAGGTGGGAATGGGGGGTGAGTGGCTGCAAAGGCCCCAGTCAGAGGCCCTGGGCTGTGTGGGGAAGAGCGGCAGGAATTGGGGGATGGGGGATGAAGAGAGGGGGACAGCAGGGCCCAGGCGAGGAAGGCCCCTGAGCCAGGAGACGGAGCCCTTAGTAGGTTTTTCCATCAGGTAGGAGCTGACTTGCGTTTTGTAAGGTCCACCCTGGCTTCTGGGAATGGATTGTGAGGCAGCATGAGTGAAAGCAGAGGCACCAGGCAGGAGGCTGAGCAGTGGTGGCGGCTGGGGTGGGGTGGCAGAGGCTGAGGCCAGCCCACGGATTGAAGGTGCTTTGGAGTCAGAATGGCCAGGACTTGCTCAGTTATTGGTCATTGGTTCCAGGGAAGGAGGAATAGAGAATGACGGGTTTGGGCTGCGGAACGGTGGGTGATGAGGCATGGTGCTTGGAGATGAGGAAGCCTGGGTGATGCGGAGGTCTGGGCAGGAAGCTAAGAATTCTGTTTGTCCAGGATGAGGTGAAGTGTGCAGCCGGATAAATTCAATTCTGGGGATCGGTGGGGAAGTTGGAACTGGAGGTATTAATTTGGAAGTCATCGTGTTTGATGGAATTTAAAGCCACAGGGCTGGATAAGGTCGCCTTGGGAGGGTGTGGGTGGACAGAAGGGTGGGGGGCTCCAGGCAGAGCCAGGGTCATGCCAATATGTGTGTGTGTGTGGGGGGTGGGGGCAGCAGGGGCAGGTGAAGCCAGCAAAGTCGCCCAGCTGGCCTCTCCTCACGTCACCTGCAGTCATGAAAATAGCGCTATTCATCACCCATGGGCTGTGGCCGCAAATGTGGGCGCTGGAGTCTCCGTGTGCGTTCCAACGATCCAGCCTCTGCTGACACACTTCTTATTTTTTTTTTTTTTAAAGTCTAACATCGAAATGAAATGCAAAATTAAATTCTCATAGACAACAAATGAACCCCTGGAAATATGTCCAGCTTGGAAGGTTTAGGGCAAATCTCCAGGCAAGTCAGTGGCATGAAGCAAGCCCCACCTTGAAGTTCACAGAACTAATCGCCACGTCCTGATTCTTCATAAGGAAAGGGTGAAAGTCTCCCCACTGAGCATCAGCCCTGCTCTTTATGGCCAAGTTCAGGATGACCCTGCTGAGTCCTGCGCGTGTGGCTGGACTTGCTGTAGCCACTCTCAGGATACTTCTGTGTCCTGGGCAGCTCGGAGCCTCCTTGGGCTGGGCTCATGTCAGGGTGGGCGTTAGGGCCACGCTCACACAGGCAGAACATCATCCACCTGGGAACCCACCCTCAGAGCTCTTTTTTCCTTTGGGGCAGAGCATGACATCCTCAGGAATCCCTTTTCAGAGTGGTGTTACCCCCCTAGGTCCGTGAGCCTGGGAAGCAGGACATTCTTTTAAATTAAGGGGTACAGGGTGGGGATGTGAGTGCAACAAATAAAAGTTGCCAGTTGCTTCTCCATCTAATGGTGGAGACGGCATGTCTCCTCAGAGCAGATCTTTGCTCTAAGTAGTCAAGCAGATACTCTTTGCCTTAGGGAAAGGCGGGGACAGGGTAATTGGCAAAGAAGATGAGAATGCCTTTGCTCTGGAAGCTCCCAGGAGAAGAGAGATTAAGCTGGACCCCGTCCCTTTTGAGATGCCTGTGGTGGCCTGAGAAGGTTCTAGGCTGAGGTTAGCCAAGAGGAAACTATCCCCCATCCCCCTGGGGAAATTTGCTGGGAGGGCGTAGAGGTCCAGCCTGAGGCCAAAGACTTGTATTGAGGGAAAGATGCCAAAGGACCCAACAAGTGTGGCCAGGACAGTGGTGACCACGCTTGGACAGCAGGAACCAGGGGTACCGGGACAGTGAGAGCCCCGTGCAACCATTGTGGGGGGTTCCATCTCCTCCCATTCCTGGGAAGCCATCCCAGGCAGCCCTTCTTGACTCTGCATGGTCACCCAGAGAGACATCTGGTACTCTGAGGGTACTTCACCCCACCACCTTTGAGAGCCAGGGTGGGGGGACAAGTGCATCCAGCTGAGGGGAGGCCCGTTGTTCTGGGGAAGCCCCACAGGCCCTTCTGTTCTCAGGGAGCCCTGCCTGCTGCCTGGGGTGTGGAGCAGTGCCTCACCTTTGGTGGAGGGGCTTCCTGAGCCTGTGGCCAGCATGGGGGGGCGAGGCCATCTTGGGAGTGTGAGAAGAGGGCCACCTGAGTGTGAGAAGAGGGTGCTATCCCTAGGGCTGGGGGCTATTTTCAGAGCACAGGTGCCTGGTGTTGAGTGAGACGTTCACTTTTCTCCCTACCTGCCCTGTACTTGAATGTCTCATGAGACCTGGAGATTCTTGTGTGAGACTGAGGAAGCAGGGCTGAGTGCCATGTGAGGCTCAGCCTGGCTGCAGCCACAACAGCCCTGCAGGCTCTGAAGTCTAGAGCCAGAGGTGATCCCCCCAGGAGGTTTGCAGAAGTATCAGGGATCAGGATCCAGGCTGCTCCACCCTAGCTCTGGGGGTGCTGGGGATCAGCTGACCACTTCCAGGTTCTCCACCTGGGGAGGCACCCCACTATACAGGTGGGGAAACTGAGGCTTTGCCAGAGTTACATGTTAAGTGATTAGTGTTAGATGCATGAACCCTGATTCGGGCTCCCAGGGCTGGGGAGGCTGGGCACCTGCTTCCGAGGTACAGCCCGGGCTGAGGGGAGGCTAGGCCAAGGATGGGAAGGAGAACTGGGTGGAAATCTGGCTGGAATGAACCACCTGGAATCTAATGGCCTGTCCTGGCCAGCAGGCCCTGGGGCTTGTACCCACACAGAGCTAGGTCTGAATTTCGGCTCTGCCGCTGTTTGCTTTTTTGGTCATTGGTAAGCCCATTAGCCTCATGGACCTTGGTTAACTCATCTGCCAAAAGTGGGTGACGCTCTGTACCTGCTGGGCTCATGGGGAGGGATAAAAGGTAATGTCTGTGAAGCTGGGGAAGCCAGCCCCATGCGTCTCTCCATTGCCACACTGGTGTCACTGTCCATGGACACATGGGGGGTATATTAGTCAGCTAAAGGGGTACTGTTGCAAAGTA
>JAQZBX010005217.1:45051-57339 GCA_029593785.1 Cabassous unicinctus
CAGCTGTAGGCTGGCAGTGGGCTTGTCTCTCTTTCCGGGGCTGCAAGATCAAATTTCTCTTCTTTTCCGTGTCATCTATGGAGCTCTTTCTCTTTTCTTGTGTATCTTCTTCTGTGTCTTCTTGAGTAAGTGACAGTCTATATCAGTCCACCAAGGGGGCAGGGACTCAACCCTGGGTCACGCCCAACTGACATGGTCGAATCAAAGCCCTAATCTAAACAGGTAATGTAATCAAAGACATCTCAGCTGAATCTAATACAATCAAAGGTATCACGCCCAGAGGAACAGGCCAGTTTACAAGCATAATCCTTATCTTTTTGGGAGTTCATAAATAATCTCAAACTGCCACAGGGGGTCTCTCGCCACCACTAACCTGTCCTGGAGGGACAGTTTCTCTCTGTCTCCTCAGGGCGCTGCGTGGGGCCTCAGTCACTGTCCGGGCTCTGAGTGCACAGAGGCTCTCAGGGGCCAAAAGCTAAGGACAGCAGCAGATAAAGTGGCCAGAAATAGCCACAGGAGAGGGCAGAAAGCAAAAGCCCCACGTTCACGGCTGTCAGGGTACCACCCAGGGAAGGGGGACACCATGCTGGCTGCTGGGCGTGTGGGCATTTATATTTGCCTGTGGGTCCGGGTGGACCTGGACAGTGACTAGGACCCGGCCCTGCCAAGGCTGGAGGGAGAGGCCACCAAGCCAGCAGAGGGCTGGGGTGGGAGGCAGGAGGCCTGCAGAGAGTTAACAGCCGGGACTCCACATGGGGGTGGAGGGTGGGGACGAGCAGGCAGGGAAGGGGCCGGGGGGGACAGCAGGGCTCCGAACAGGGAGGGCTTGCAAAGCCAGACTAAAACCCATGACCTTGGATGGGTCCATAGCAGCAAAGGGGGCAGGCTTGAGGAGACTCTTCTGGGCAGACAGGGGGCAGGTGGAGGGAGGGAGACCTGGGGCGGGCAGATGGAGGGACACGAGGGGTGGGGAGGGATTGGGAGAGTGGAGTGGGCTCAGAGAGCAGATGGAGGGCCAAGCCAGAACCAATCAGACTCGAGGGTGGGGAGGAACACGGGACCCCTGAGGTTTCCAGCCGGGACCCTGGGGAGACGGGCAGCTGCGTCTCCAGTATTCAGCGTGGTGACTGCACGTGGCAGGTGCTCTGAGTGTTTGAGGAATGAATGAATGAATGAATGAATGATGAGAGCTCAGCCAGGTGGGTCCAGAGAGGAGGGGTGGACCCGAGGTGCTTCAGAGGGTCAGGCCTGCCAGAGGAAGACAGAGGAGTCCGGGGGTGGAGGCAGCATCACACCCGGGTCGAGGGCTTTGTCAGACACTTTGCTGATAGCTGGTTTTGGAACAGTGAGGAGAGAGCATCAAGGCACTTAGGGCCTGAGTGGGTGGCCCAGGGGGGCAAGTCACTCCAGGGGTGCATAGGCAAGAGTGCCCAAAGGGGAAGCCACGTTAGAAGCAGCCATCACTTGGTGTCAGGCACCTGGGACTGGATTTGGGATGCCACACGGTGACGCGTCTTGGTATAATTGCTTGTGGGGATGGAAGGAGAAAAACATGTCTGCCACTGCCTACCCGACTGGTCAAAGGTTCTTCTCCCAGGGCAGTGGCTCCACCACTCCTCCGGCTGCCGTGCAGGGAACCCTGGGGTCCCACTCTGCCTCACACATTGGTGGCTGCGGCAAGCCCCAGAGCAGGAGGCCAGAAGTTGGTAATACATGGATGGGGCCCGTGGCCATCAGGTTGTGCCCACTGCAGCTGGCCAGAGCCCTATGGGTGCTGACTATGGAGCTGGGACCAGTGGCCAAAAGCCCCAGAGACACGAGGTGGAGGGGATAGAAGTGGTGCCTAGGAGGCGCCTGGTGCTGCAGCTCTGTGCCAACAGCACCCCGGCACGTGGAGGGACCTGGTCCCCTCCCAGGTTGGCATGGGTTCCTGTCCCCATGTCGCCTGCAGAAGTGGGCAGAGTGGGCTCTGCAGGCCTCACACACAGGTCCCCTGCTCCCTGCCTCATCCCCTCTGGCCTCCGGGTTTGCCGCTGAGTTTATCCAAGGCCTGTGGTGTCCAACCAAATTCCCACTGGCCTCCCAGGAGGACCACGTAGGCAGCCACTGGACGTTCTCCCAGCTCGGATGGCACAGCCTGCTGTTACTAACAATGGCAGTGGTGGCCACTGCCTACTGCTACCTACCGCGTGCTAGGGCATGTGCCAGTGTTCTCCGGGTCCCAGGTAGGATAGCCCCCCTGATGTCAGTGCCTCTGGGCTCCTCTCCTTTTCCCTGGCCCTCCCAGCAGTACCCCAACTGTGCAGAGATACCATCTGGGTCAGGGGTCCCCCTCAATCATTTACATCTCTGGGTGCTGAAGGCACCAGGTCTGAGCTCAAACCCCAGGGCCATCTGTTTCCTGGTATCTTTTTGCCCTTGGCTTTGGTGTCTGTGTGACCTTGGCCACCACACTCCATCTCTGCAATATCTCCTCACTCATAAAGTGGGGGTGCTGCTACTGCAGGGGCAACTGGTTTCTCTCTTGCAACCCCCCTCCTGGCCCACCAGACAGGCACTTCCCCCCGCCCCGCCCCCCCCAGAAGTGCTGGGAAGGAGGACTGCTCTGGCAAAACTGCCCAGATGGCGACACGGGAGGAGCGAGCCCCAGGCAGGCAGCTCGCGCGTCTCGCCTTCCGGGATCCAGTGAGGGTGCCTGAGTCATCCCAGCCTGCCTGGGACTTGTCTAGCTTTAGCACCCAAAGTCTTGCATCCCAGGAAATCCCTTGGGATTGGCCACCCTGTTCTCAAAGGGCTCAAGGATCAAGGTGGGTGGGGGTGGGACTGGCACCTTAGAAAGCCCCACAAGTACCGACCCGATGGCGGGATCTCGGTGGAGGGCTGCCGAGGCTCTCCTGCCCACCCCAGGCCCAGGGCCAAACACCCGCCACAAAACACAACTTGCAGCCATCTTTAGAAGTATGTTTTTATTGAAAATAAAAAAGTCCTGGTGCTTTTTTCCTTGTATCACATGGCACGCCCCCCACCCCATGCTGCTGGTCCTGCCCCCTGTACAACAGCCTGAATACAAAATCGACAGTGATGGCTCATCGGAGGACAGGTGGCCGGGACATGTGTATTTGTCCAGTGAGACAGAATCCTAGGACAAGCGTCATCTTCCCGTGCACATGGCACATGGACAAGGCAGATTTCAGGATATTTACATTCATGCATTAATATCTCACACTACCTGGGCTGTTTAAATTATACTTTGTACAGATGCAGGGACTATAGTCATTATGTATATATATGATATTTCTTTAAATATATATATAACTATATATGTGTGTGTCTATATTTTTACACCTATTAGTTGTTCCTTCAAAGCTTGCTCTAGATGCTTCTAAGGAACACCTGAAAACTCTGGGGGATCCTATATACCTTTAAATTCTAAAGTTGGCTTCAACTGCAAGGTGGTTGAAAAGGATCTATTTGATAAAATGCAAACAAGGAATGTGTATTTCATTCCCGACCTCAGGGCTTGGTCTCGTCTGAGAACTGCTCTGTTTTTCGGGGCTGCAGATACATTCCTTAAATAAAACGTTCCAGGCTCCAGGACGAGGCAGGCATGGTTTTATGTCCACGAAGCGTACCTTTTTCTAAGATGAAATTCTGGAGGAGCCCTCTCACCGGGCCGTGATATGTCTTCTGAATGACTGGTTTTGGGTTTGGGGATTGTTTCCAAAAGAATCCTTTTTAAAAAAACTTGGCTCTTGCCTTTGTTTTCCTTAACTGGGAGAGAAGGGATTGTATAAACCCAGTTTAGGGGAAATTTAAGCACAAAAGTTCACCTTTACCCGAGCCCCGGATGTGTCAGTGGAAGGGGATGCGGCCCCCGAGCTGATGGAAGGCTCAGCTGTGGTCCTCGCCAGCGAGCCTCATGGGACTGAGGATGAAGCTACTTGCAGAATAGCAAGGTTTAAGCCCAGGCCTGGGATGGTGGGAGAGCTCTGTGTGTGGAGAGCTGAGCTGTGCCCCAAACCCTCGCGGCTGTCCCTCAGGGCTGACCTAATGCACTCTGGAAACAGAACTTCCCTCTGGCCGGAGCTGCCCTCTGACCACTCCCAAGCGTCTCTGGACACTGGCCCCTGGGTTCTTTCTCACTGGGTAAGCCCAGGGGTGTGTGCTTAGGGCTGGGTCCTGCCCCGGCATCTGGGGGGGTTCCCACAGGCACCAGGAGGCGGCCTGCAGCGGGGAAAGTTCTCTGGCAAGGGACATGCTGGCCTCTCGCCCTGCCTGCCGCTGACCACATCCTCTGACGACCTCCCTTAGGGCGGCCAAGGGCAGTGACCAAGAGCTGCACACTGTGAAGTGTTCACCAGGCCGCGGGGGCGTGTGTGTATCGGGGGCGGGACATGGCTCATGCTGGGGAACGAAACCCACATCCAAACCAAAACCAAGTCCTCAGACAGAAGAAACCTTTTCCAGGGGGCGTGCCCTGGGCCTGTCCTCAGCCTGCACCCACAGACCCTGGGTTCGGGGCACAGAAAACTCTGCTGCCCTTTGTGCTCCGAAAGACAATGATACATAGACATCTCCACGAGCCCGCTCTGGGACAATGGACATTTCAAGATCTGGCCCAAATGGAGACTGATTTTCAAATCTGTCAGTCCCACCTGCATTTGAAAGGGGGACAATTTCTGTGGCCCAAACACCTGCCAGAGAACTCGCTAGCACACATGGTGGCTTGGGGGGCGAACCAGACCCACTCAGCTAAATCCCTACATGGCCAGAGAGTGGACCCATTAAATGCATCTGGCTCCTTCTGAGCAAGTGTGTGGGGTCGTGGGGCCACTGTCCTCGGGAACCCAGAGATGTGCCCGACAGGGCAGCAGCCACCTGTGGGGAGGCCAGCTGGGCAGGGCGACCAGCCTGGGGCGTTCCTCTCCTCTTTCCCCTCCCCTTCCCCTCCCCCACCAACCACTCCTGAGTGTGTAGCACTTTTAGGACGTTAGACAACACAGAGCGACATTCTGTGAGTGGAGACACTGGAAAACTCCACTTCCTGCAGGATAAGGGGAGGGGCTCTCGGGGGACAGTCAGGGGCCTTGGGCATGTCGGGGCAGCCCAGAGCTAGGCCCGGGCCAGCTCAGCCCAGTGGGTTTGGCACAAGCATAGCCCCTGCTGGACCAAGCAGGGCCCGGCTCACACGGAGCCATGGGTTCCTACCAGGGCGGGTGGGAAGGAGCCTGAGAGCAGGTGTCGGGGCTCTGCCCTTCCTGGCCTTCTGCCCTCGGTCTGGGGCTTGGCGAGATGGTTTCCCCCGTGGAGGCCAGACACAACCCCTGGAGTAAATGAGCTCCTGTCTGCACAGGAGAGGGGCTTTCGCAGGCTGACAGTCGGGGCTCAGTCCGGGTGTTGCTGGGGAGAGGGAGAAGGCAGGCAGTGAAGACAATTGCGGGTGGGGTCTGGGGGAGACGCCCAGACAGATGTGTGGGAAGCACCTTTGAAGAGGAGGTCCCGGGGCTGTGCCAATGGCTTTTGTTAGGAACTGCATGGTCAGCAGAGAGCAGGTGGGCTTTCTGGGAGGGGGGAGAGGTTTTCAGCCAGCGAATGATCCCCTCCATCATGTTCCTTTTGGCTAAAAGGGGGACACCTCCCATCCCAGCAGACAGATGCCCCTGCCTTCTTGTCCGAGCGCGAGATTTAGAGAGCAGCTGGGGGACCGTGGGTCAAACACAAGACAAGGAAGAGGATGTGGAAAAGCCTCGGGTGGCGACGCTGGCCCTGGCGCTGCGTGCAGGGTGAGCCTGGCTCAGGCCTGGTGTCTGGATCGCCTCTGCCCATGGGCTGACCGGGGTCAAGGCCAGGAAGTGGATGCTTTCTCCTTCGGGGGGCTCGAGGCCTGCAAGGCAATGAAGTCCTGAACAAGCCCAGTGTCTGCTCGTGTCCACCGGTCTCCAGGTCCCTCAGTGCCGCCAAGGTGTCCCTCTGGCCAGCAGGTCCAGGGCCCGCAGACTCACACCACTGCACTGTTCGCGTCCACCCCTCTGTTGTCTGGGGAGGTGGTCATGGGATACTCCGCAACACTGGTGCCGTTTTCGTCTTTTCTCAGTGGTTTCCTGCAAGCGGGCAGAGGGGGCAGGGAAGACAAGGAAGAGGGAGGCGGGGAATCCATTAGTTACCAGCGGCTGTGGGGGTAGGTCACGCCCTCCAAGCTGGCCTCCACCAGGCTGTGTTTGGGGTTAGCACCCTTGGGCTCTTGGTCCTTGTAAGGTCAGTAAGAAGCTGGAGGTGGCCTTAACTCTGTAACTTGTCACTCAAATGTGGGCACCGCTGAGAGTGAAAGGGGGGTCTATTAATAATGAAGTAGGGACAGCAGGCACTGATCTGGGCAGAATAGCACATATGAAACAGCAGGTATGGTCAGCCTAGCGTTAGGCTTTGATTGATCTCTTCCACTATAAACAACCAGACTTGAAGATGAATATTCGAGGGTGCAGGCAGTTAATGGGAGGGTGCTAACAGTTGGGTTGTGCAGTCTTGCCTCAGTGCGGTCAAAGGCAAATGGAAAATATGATGAAGGGAACGTGGTGGTGGTGGTGATGGTGGTAGTGGAATAACAGTGGAGCTAGTACTGGTGGTGAAGGTAGTAATAGTGGTGGAGGCGATGGTGGTGGAGGTGATGGTGCTCACTGATGATGGTGCTGAGGATGATGGTGAGGATGGTGGTGATGATAGGATTGGTGGTGGTGACAGCACTGGTGATGCTGGTGACAATGGTGTTGGAGTTGATGGTGATAGCGGTGGTGGTGGTGGTGGTGATAATGATGGTAGTGAACCTCCAAGCTAAATTAGTTAGCACTTGCCAGTGGTTTTCAAACACGTCATGGTGAGCCATTTGAAGCTCATTGCAGAGGCCACCTAATCCCAACAGCCATGCCCCCTAAGAGTACGAGGGATCAGGAAGGCTGGGAGGGAGGCTTTGAGAAGGCCCTTGCTCAGTTGCTGAGCTTCTGAATTTACAATACTACTTTCTGGACTGGCTCAAATCCCACTTCCTCCTTCAAATCTTGCAGGGGGGCTTTGGTCCCCAGCCCTTGGCCTGAGTGGTGACAGGCCTCGTGGTCTAGGTGGCACTTTACACACAGCCTGAACCATGCCACACTACTGCTGTCTCCTGGGCGGGTCTGGTCCCCATGGGGCCATTGCTTAGGCACCTTCTGTGCCCTCAGTGACCCAGGACTAAGCCTGAAATGGCCCTTGTTGCTCAATCTCTAAATTGAACATTTATGGCCACTTTTAAGAGCCTGAGAACTGATTGCTTCTGCCTTCTCAAATGTCCTCAAGTCCCCCCAACCCCAGTATGAGAAGAACTGGGACTAGGTCAATGCTTATGGGCGAAGGCCTTGGGAGTTAGTTTAGCAAGAGGGTCTTCGGTGATTGTCAGTAGGTTCAGTGGGTTCACGAGGCCTGGGTATCAGAAACACACCGCCATCAAATCTATTAGCGGCTCCCTTTGCTCTTGCATCGGAATAGCTCACAAAGCACATGATGAAGTCAGGTGCGCTCGGTGTAAGTGGACAAGTCCAGCCACTGTGGCTTCTTCTAGAAAGAAGTGCAAATCAACACTTTCTCTCATGGCATACCAGCCTTTGTACAAAGCACTCTCAACCACAGGGATTTTTCACAATGGTCCCCAGAAGCCAGGCTTGGAGTTCAGATTCATTTCATGAGGAAACTGAGGCTTAGGGAGGGCTGTGACTTACCCAAGGACCCCTGGCTGGTTTGTGGTGGGGCCTGGATCACCATCCCCTACAACCATTTCCTGGTCCCAACGTTCTTTTCATTAAATCAGCATTCCCAGCAGGCATCCCCCTAAAAATGAGCTCTGTGGTCCAATCAGCTTGGGAAAGCTTTCCTCTGCCCCCTTTGTGGAGATTCACAAAAGTTCTGAAGAGTCCTCCAGAAGCTGGGCTCGTCATGCTCTAAGCCAGCATGCCCTATTTGTGGGGCCTGAGGACCTCATTTGTGTAGATGCTCACTTAGACCTTCTGGGGCCTCTAGGTATTCCGGGCTCAGGCATGTTGTCCCGTTTATAAGGGGGCTCTCGAGAAGAGCCCCTGGGCTCATAGGAAATGAGGGGTCCTGCAGCCGACCTCTGCCCTTAGACTCTTTTGTCCCTCTGTCTCCTGTCTCCTTCATCCCTTCTCGTCCCACCCACCCCTTTTCAGGGAGCCTTAGGCAGCTCTGACATTGCTGGGTGGTCTTGACTTCTGACTCAGCGAATTTGCATGGCCTGAAAATCTGAAAGGTTTTTTTTTTTATTCCAGTGGGATCCCATGCTGTGCCCCATGAGGCCACTGATGGACTTGGGAGGCTCCTACATTTATCATTAATAAACAAGGAGGAGATTGGACATCAGGATCAGGATTCCAGAAAATATTAATGAGCAAAAACTCTAGGTCCAAGCCCACATTACGTTTCTCCTTAGTAAATAGTAAACCTTTGTCTTAGGTCTACAAAACAGCTGCAACAGGTCCGGGCCGTGGGAGATAGGCTTCAAGGCCTTCCAGGGCAGGTAATGGAGTAAGGAGTCTGAGGCTCCCGTGGAAATGGGCAAAGACTGGAGGGTACTGACTTTCCCCCCCTTTTAGGGTGAGGGTGGGAACACAGCAGGATTCCTCTTGAGAAGAAGAGAGGAGGAGAGATGTCTAAAGCCAGGCTGCTGGCTGAGAGACCCCTGTGCACTACTAGGGCCCTTGGGGGAAGCAGTGGGTCAGAAGGAGGCAAGGCTGGCTGGAGGGAACCCAGGAAAGCAGGGCAAGGCTACAGTCCCAGTGCCTTCTCAGCTGCTCAGCCAGCTTCCCAGGCAGGAAAAGCAGGGCGTCTGGGCAGGGGCCCCAGCCTGGAGCATTCCCCAACCTGGTCATGGCGAGGGGAGAGGGTGGCTGTCCCGAGGGCTTTGCTGAGAAGTGGATTTGGTCGGCTCCACTTCTGCTACCAGGGGCTGTGCCCCCAACCACTTTGCTACCCTTCCTGCTGCCTGAAACCACTCCCCAAGTTTTTCTGGAATTCACTGGAACCCAACAGAAGTTGGATTTTACCTAGAGCAGAAGATGGTTTTCTCTGTGTCCTCCCACTCCCATACCCTGCAGAATTGCCGGGAGGCAGATGTCACAGCTCAGTAAACCCCAACTCCACCACCTTCTGGCTGTGTGACCTCGAGCAGCTACTTAACCTCTCTATGCCTCAGTTTCTTTCTATAAAATGAACACGATAATGGTGTTCATTTCATAGGGTTGTTGTGAGGTTCAGTATACTCATGCATGTCAAGCACTTGGACGAGAGGCTGGCATACAGTAAGTGCTCAATAAGTGCTTGTTAGCTTATCAGTATTGCTCTTGGAAAGGTGTCAGGGGGAAGCTGCTCCTGTTGGCTGGCAGCGTTTCCAGTCCGCACAGGCTTCCTACCATGTGGGAGAGCTGCTAGGACCAGCGAGGCCACAGGCTCTGGGAGCCACCAGGGCTGGCCCTGCTAGACCAAGGAGAGGCAGTTCCACCTTGGTCCTGGCAGAGGTGGCCACAGACAGCTCCCTAAATGGCGTTGTTCCTAAAACCAAGAGAAAGGTAAGTGAGCTTGTCCTTGGCCGTGCCCAGGTGTTGGCTTCGCCAAGATAAGGAATCTCCCACCTGAGACTTCTCCCTGCCCAGGGCCAGGCAAGCAGCAGGGGCTCCATGTTCTCTGCCCCAGGTGCTGGGCGAACAGCTCTGGCCTCCACTGGCAGCTCTGGCCTGGGAGGGAAGGGCTGGGACCCAGGCACCCCCTGGGGCTCTACTGACAATGGTGTGGCAGGAATTGGCCCTCAGTCGGCTGCTCTGCTGGAGACGCTGGAGAAGAGCTCTGAGGAGACTGAGGAGGGGGCTGCCCAGCTCTCTTCCTGTCCCCTGTGCCCCCTGGGAGGGTTTGTTTTCAATGAGGCGAAGGTTCAAGTTCCCAGGCGCCCCTCTTTCTACGGTGTCATCTTCCCCACCACCCAGCCCGACACACACACTCACGCACCCAGCTCAACAGTGAGCCCCCCTGGAGGCTGTGGGCTTCCCCCAGCCTGGGTCAAGGCGCCAGAAAAAGCCTTTCGGAGCCATTTCCAGCCTCTCCCTCCACCATCCAGGCCCAGGGGAGTGTGCACAGCCGATGGAAACCCACACACTTCCTCGGAGCCGTCTGTTTGGCCATCGCCCCAAGGCTTGCTTTTCATCTGTGTCTGCTGAGCAAATCACAAAATGGGCGTCAGTGCGTTTCCTCGGCTGGCGTTCTCCCTCGGGAGCCGAGCAAAGGGGCGCAGCACAGAAACCCGCTCAGAGGCCGACCGGGCAACGGCCCCTCACAGGCCCGCGACTGCCCCTCTCCTGGAGCACTGCTCTCCCACGGGGGATTTGTTCCAGCGCCACGGCCCTGCCCTGCCTGGAGGCCAGAGAAGAGACTATGGGGCCACGTGCAGAGGCCAGGCCGGATGACCATCCTTCACACCCCGTAGATGCCAGATGGAGCTGGGAGGCAGTGACCCCCTCCTAAAGGGTCTCCGTCTCCCTGGGCATCCGGGCACCCGGCTCCCCAAGGCTCCAGTAGAACCCTTTCCTGCAGCCCCATTCTAGGTGACATGGAAGCCAAGGTCTGGGAGGCACCAGGCAGCAGAATGGCAGGACCAGGCAGTCACAAAACGTAGGCAAGCCTTGGACACCAGCCCCACCGTGTCACGAAACCTTCCTTCACCTGGTTTTACTGATGCCCAAGATTCTCTCCGGCAGCAGGGGCACATGATCGGAGCTCCCGTCCCCCCGAGAGGCTGGGTGAACCTTGGAGCAGTCCAGGAAGGCTGGTCCTGAGCTCCTGGACGCCACCAGGGACAGGGGTGAAGTTGGGTGAGGGGAGCACGGCTCAGATGCCCCAAGCCAACTCCTCCCACCTGGCCCCACAGGGCCCCCACAGCATCCTGGGGCATCGGGCACTTGCCCAGGTGGCAAACCAGGCGTCCGAAGATGGGGGCTGTCAGCAGGAAGCGGCCTGCCCACCAGGCTCCCCCGGCTGCCAGCCTCAGGCTGAGCACGCTCACTTCATGGAGAGGTGACAGCACGCCAGAGTCCCGTGGGCTCGCCTCTTGTGAGCCAAGGTGGGCTCGCCTTCATGGAGCAGGACCCCGACCCCACCCTGGCCCCAGGCAGTAAGTAAACAAGTTACTATTTTGCAACAAATTATGAGGACAGGTACCCAGAAAAGGAACGGGATGCCGAGGGAGAGAACAATGGGGACCCACTTGTGAAAGAAGTGGTCCAGACATCGTTAAGCCAGGAAGACTTTACTCCAAAACCGCTAGAGTAGGGGAGAGAGAACTCGGCTCCGAGGAAGGCAGGGGTTGGCGAAGTTTTACAGTCTGGGCAAGGGCAGGGGAAAAGGGCTCACGGGCCACTGGAATGGGGGAGGCGGAGCTGGGTACCGGGAACAGCTGGTGTCTGACGCCTGCTGAATTTTAACCCCTAAAGGCCAAGTTTTCCTCTACAGTTTTGGGGAAATCAGGGCGAGGGGAGGGAGTGGGCAGGGTGGCCTGAGGGATGCAGCCCGCAGCTCCACGGAGAGGAAAGCAACCTTGGCCAGACTCCAGGCTGGGGGAGCAGGGAAGAGCTCTCTGAGGAGGTGACACTGAGACCGAGGTCCGAGTGACGAAAAGGATCTTGCCACACAAAGTCCGGGCAGGAGCCAGGCAGGAGGGCGGCAGGTGTGAGGCTCGGAGCGGGGCAGGGCGTGGCCTGCTGGAGAGCCGAGTGTCCTGAGCGAGGGGCAGAGATGAGGGGAATGAAAGTGGGGAGCAGCTCGATTGTGCTTGGGGTATGGTGGGCATCCAGCCCCCTGCCCTGCCCCGTGACCTTGACCCAGTGTGTCTGGAGAGATGCAGCTTTTTGGTGACAAAAGAAACAGGCCCCAAGAAGCAGGCCCTGAGTCTACCCTCCATCTGCCTAGCTTCCTGCCAGTTCCCTGTCCCCAGCCCCCCGGTGGCCTGGACTCCGGGCCCCGCTGCACCAAGGATGCCGCCTGCCCGTGCTGCCAGATGGGATTTCTGGCCCAGGACTCAGAAGAGTCTTAATTCTACCACAAAGCCCGAGATGCGGCTCCCTGAAGCAGCTGAGGCACAAGGGGAAGGAAGACGGTCTCTGAGCAGCCAGGGCCGCGCAGCAGTGCTCAGCCCCGAGACCAGAGAGATCCTTTCTCGGGGTCTACCAGCTTTGCCCTCCTCGCAACGCAGTCAGACTGGAG
>JAQZBX010005218.1:0-57221 GCA_029593785.1 Cabassous unicinctus
CAAGGATATTATCCTTTGATACAATTGCATGGGGAAAAGTATTAATTTAAATGGTAGTAAAGACCTTTTTCATGCATTTACATTGTACCAAGTTGTCTGCTGAATGCTTAATGTCTATTGACTCATTGATCCTCACAATAAATCTAAGAAGTGAGTTGATGTAAAATCCCCTTTCACCCATGGCAGAATTGACAGTAATGTGCTTGCCATCATTTAGTCAGTAAATGGCAGTGGTTTTTGTACCATGCAGTTTCACTTCAGAGTCTGTGCTCTTAACTTCTGCTCAAAACAGCAGCTAAACATTTATTATAGTAGAATAAATTTCACCAACAAAATGAATCTAATGGATTTTTAATTATACATAATCATGTTAATGATTTTTAGTACATAATTAGGACTGCTGATTTTTTAAGAGGTGAATCAAATGTTTTCATTTTTATCTTGTCTTTGTACTGAATTTATAATCTCTGATGCCAGACATTAATTTACCCAATACTATGTCATATTTCTTTATTATTTAAGATCTGCCTTGTTTGTTTTTGTTTGTTTTGTTTTTGTTTTGCCTTTTCTAGTTCCCAGTATCAGAGTCCAGTAAAATATATATCTAAAAGAAAAATGCTGCCTCCTTTGTGAAATAGCATGAATATTAGTCATATTTCATCTTCTTCCATACCTCCCACATGTCAGGCTTAACTTCCTCATAACCTAAGATTCCAGTAACACAGGGAATCTGTGTGTTGCTTTATGAAGCCAAATAGCTTTCAGTGTTCTCCATTTTCTCTAATACCTGGGATTTTTAACCTTCTGCTACCTTTAGTTTCTTCTACCTAGCCCTCTGGTAAAAGGCTTCCTCATTTTGCATCTGGTTTTCCCCTCATGTTTGGACATAAAAAATATAATTTGTCAACTATTAATAGCAATCCTTAATGAGAACTCTGCTACTAATTCACATATTTGCTTAAATTTATTACATGTTGTTTTATCATGGAATCATAATGAGATGAACTTATGCTTTTAGAATTTCTGCTTTGCATAGATTGTGCTGTTTTTTTAGTACAATTGCAAATAATCAGAAAACTTCTTGAAGAATTTTGTGGGTTTATACAGGCATTCACTTTATATATGGTGTATCAGACATACAGCAAAACAAAACCTAGAGGTAGATGAATTAAATTCTTCTCCTGGACATGAAGTAATTCTGTGAACCTAGACCCTTTTCCTTAACTTTTTGAATATCATTTTTTCCTATATGTTAAATATAGATAACAAAACTTCCAGGAGGCTCTAAAGATCAAATAAGCAACTTAAAGTAATATGCAAAAATATGCTATACAATGCAAAGCTAAATGCAATTTTATATACATATATGTACACTATTTCAAAATAATTGGTAAGTGTGTGAGTATTCCCAAGCTATTATTTAACCAATCCACATGTTCCACTAAAATCTATGCCTTTGGGAGAGGGACAAATAGGTGTAATATGGGAGCATTTTTAGGACATTTGAATTGTCCTCCATGACATTGCAATGTTGGATATAGGCCATTATACATTTTATCATAACCTATATAATTGTGTGGGGCAGAGTATAAACTACAATGTAAGCTATATTCTACAGTTAGTAGCAATGCTTCAATAGGATTTCATCAATTTTAATAAATGCACCACACTAATGAAAAATGTTGTTAACGTGGGAAAGCATGGGAGGGGAAAGAGGTGGTGTATATGGGAAACCCCTATATTTTTTCTGTAACATTTATATGATCTGAAGCTTCTTTAAAAAATTAATTAAAAATCTATGCCTCTGAATTTTAAATACCTCTTGATCTTCAGTAATAAAAGCCAAAGCACTTCTGAAGAATGTATTTCATCATTTAAATTCAGAATATCCTCTAGATATCTTTTTACCCAAAAGAAATGGGTTTTCATATGTTTTCAGAAAAATATCTTCATCACACTTAAGCTAGCAGAGGAGTGCTATGTCTTTGAGGGGCATAGATGTGCTTGGCCTGCAAATTGTGAGACTATAAGGGGAAAAAGTCTGTTTTTGGATAAATTTGACATGAATTTATTGGATAAACTTGTCCTTAAATATTAGTTACTTTTTATTACATAATACATTAAGAGAGAACAATGTATATATTCCATCCTGACATGTGTACATACAGTCTTTTAATTTTTATTTTATAAGAAGTGAAAATTTGGTTGAGTAGGGATGGTTGCAAATTACTTTTTACCCGATCACTACTATGAGGCTAGATGTTACCACTGCCAAAGTCTGTGATTATCACCAAGCCTGTACTATAAATCAAGTGGCAATAAAATCTCTGATTTGTAAAATCACAGCTTTCATCAACTTCTATATAGCCAACAGCATGAACTTTCTGACAAATGGGAAGAACATTCCCTTAAGGCCATGGCTCAATTCTGACCAATTGAGCAAGCCACAATCTACTTGCATAGAGGCAGCTCATCTCCCTGGAAGAATGAACAAAGGAACCATATCACAGTGGGAGTGATAAGGACATTCACCCTTTTTGGGCCCAGGCACCACCAAACCCTCCCACATTCCAAGAATACCTTACCTCCTTTCCCACTACCCCCTAGCTATACATGGGAAGTATTAACTTTCACAACCTGTTATTGGCCCCAGGCTGTACTTGGTCTCTAACCCCCTCCCCATGGACTGACATTTCCCCGCCTATTGATGAACTGTATAAAGTTATATACACCACCTTCCGTGGGTGGGTGCCAAAACTCAGGATTGGGGTCATGTTGAGACTGACTGGTTGGTGAGGAATCTTCATTCTGCCACTGTCGAGTACCCATCCAACACCAGACATCAAATCTTGGCTGGGTGAGTTAAGGATTTCTCCACTGGAGGATCTTACTCTCTCTCTCCCTTCTTTTTCATTGTCCAGGACAGCCCACTGAAAATCTTAGCACTCAGTCAGTGATCCTCACTGTTCCCAGGGGCCACAATGGGCAAAAATCCTATGCACTTATGGGAAGAGACCCATTGGCTCTGGAGATGTCCAGCTTCAAGCACAGTCTCCCATTTCCTTGGAGATTTTGACTGATTCAGGGATGACTGCCTCACTCAAAATCTCCCCCTGTTTTAAGAATCCTTAGTCTCACCCATGCCAACAAAAATTGGGAATTCAATTTTGGCCACCCCAAAAACCACACCTCTAGGCTGTCTCGATCACAACCTTAAAACACTGTACCCAAAAGGAGACATTAGATCCCAAAGTCTCCTTTTCTATTCAACCTCTGTGTGGGCTGCTATGCAAATTGGACAATGAAAGTCAATGGCCAGAGAACAGCACTTTCAGTTTCCAAATTCTCCAAGACTTAGAGAATTTCATCCAGCACAGTGGCAAGCAGTCATAAATTCTTTCGTTCAGGCAATCTTTTTCCTTCATAATCATCCCTCCCTTTGCCAATCGTGTTCCTCTTATTAAATTCTCCTTTTACACCAAAAACCCTCTCAGAAACTTTCCTCCTCCTCCTATTTCACATGCTCTAAAACCTCCAAAAATCTTGACTTTAATCTGGCAGACCAAGCTCCTCCCATACCTCCTTCCTATGTACCTTCACCCATTTCTCTGTCTTCACCTTCCATCCCCACTTCCACTACCCCCCTCATCACCACTGCCTCTGACCCCTCATCTTCCACCATGCCACCCTATTCTCCCCCTTTCTCTCCCCCTTACACTCGTTCATGAGAACTATGCCCTTCTCCTCCCCTACTGGTATCCTCCACTTCTCTCAATACAAAGGCTAGCTCTTCTCCACCTCTTAGCTCTACATAGACTCCTAACACCTCTTACCCCTCTGAGAAGTGGCAGGAGCTGAAGGAATAGCTAAGGTACATGTTCCTTTCTCACTCTCATATTTGAGTCAAATAGGAAGCAGATTAAGATGTTTCTTTAAAAACCCTGCCACGTACATTAAGGAATTCCAACATCTCACACACCCCTATGACCTTACCTATCAGGACACATACATTATTATCACTTCCTCAACTACTCCAGATGAAAACAAAACACACTTGGACTGCAGCTACCACATTCACAGA
This sequence comes from Cabassous unicinctus, assembly GCA_029593785.1. Classification (NCBI taxonomy): domain Eukaryota; kingdom Metazoa; phylum Chordata; class Mammalia; order Cingulata; family Chlamyphoridae; genus Cabassous; species Cabassous unicinctus. Next base: position 4,082 of record JAQZBX010005218.1, read on the forward strand.
TTCCGTGCATACTCAAGACCCTAATAGACACCCAGCAGGCCTCACCACAGTTCCTACCACTAATCCACCCTAGGACTATCAGCTAGGACCCACTGACCTTCCCCACATGGCCCACTTTTTAACATGTATAATAAAGGGCATGAAAAAGGCTGCCTTTAAGGCAATTAATTATGATAAGATTAAAGAAATTTCACAGAAACATGATGAAAATCCAGTCACTTTTATAAATAGACTAACAGAGTCTCTCCTCAAATACACTAACTTAGACCCTGAATCAGAATCTGGTTGACTATACCTAAATACCCACTTTATCACTTAATCTTATCCAGAGAAAAAGAAATTACAAATATTGGAGGATAGCCCTCAAACCCCTCAGAAAGACCTAATTAAAGCAGCCTTCAAGGTCTTTAACAATAAAGAAGAGAAAGCTAAATTAGAAAAACACAAATAGGATCAGGCTAAAGCTTCCCTCCTAACTGCTGCCCTTAGGTCCGATTCTCAGAGACCTAATTCTTCTTCTTCCCACTGGCCACCCTCAAGTCCATTTCAAGTGTGGAAAAGATGGGCATTGGGCATGCTCCTGCTCTGATCCCAGGCCTCCACTGGGGTCTTCCCTGTGTGTCACCGCAAAGGTCATTGGAAGTCAGACTGTCCCAAAAACACTGTTTCCAGGAATGTTCCTCCAGTGGAGGCCCCAGACCCAGAGCCAGGACCCTCCTTTCTAGACCTTCTCAGGCTAATGAAAGATGACTGACAGGTTCCTGGTTTGAGACTGCCTTACATCTCCATCACTAAGTCTGAACTGAGATTTATCATCAAGTTTGGAAGTAAGCTGATCTCCTTTTCAATTGACAAGGGGGCCACATATTCAGTCCTCTTAGAACATTCAAGGACATTTATCCACTTCCTCAATCTCTATTGTGGGGGTTGATTTCATTCCTTCTTCCCCTTTAATTACCAAACCACTCATATGCTCGATAGAAAATCACACAATTTCCCATCAATTTCTTATAATCTCTACCTGTCCCTCCCCTCTCTTAGGCCATGATATATTGTCCAAACTCCACTCCTTCATTTCCTTCACCCTCCTGTTCTCTCAAACCAAATTCCTTCTCCTATTATCCACCCTCCCCTCCCTGTCCCAGATTCCCACTAACATTCCTGACATTCCTCCTGTACTGCAGGCAGAAGTAAGTCCCCAGGTCTGGAATATTAATTCTCCTTCAGTCATAATACTCCACCCGCCCTTTAAGATAGACTTAAAAAAAAAAACCCTCCTCTTTCATAAACATTCCTCAGTATCCCCTGTCCCTCAGTGCACAACAAGGTCTTAAACCCACTATTGACAAATTCTGTGCTGCCAGTCTTTTGAGCCCAAGCAACTTGCCCTTTAACACCCCCATTTTGTCAATAAATAAGCCAAATGGGAGCTATTACCTCATCCAGGACCTTAGAACCATTAATGAAGCCACACAATCCATCATTCCTTTACTTCCTAAGCCATACAGTCTCTTGTCCCACATATGTCTGCACACTACACACTACACCATAATTGATCTTAAAGATGCCTTCTTCACTATCCCCTTAGATGAAACTTCCCAAGACATTTTTGCTTTCATGTGGATGGATGCAGAGGACCACTTAAATCCCTAACAGTTAATGTGGATGGTCCTTCCCCAGGGATTTAGAGATAATCTTCATATTTTTGGACAGGCTCTACACTGAAATTTCACTGACCTCCAGCTTCCCTCAAGTACCCTCCTTCAATATGTCAATGACTTTCTCTTTTGGAGTCCCTCCTTACAAACCTCTATAACTCAAACTATAACACTGCTTAACTTTCTTGGGGATAAGAGATATCACATCTCCCCAAGCAAAGGTCAATTTCTCAAAACTGAAGTTACCTATCTAGATCTTCATCTCTCTCCCTCACATAAGCATCTAACCACAGATCGATTCCAATTCAACAGGGACTATCCCCTCCCACATACCAAGGCAGATCTTCTTTCTTTCTTAAGACTAGTCAACTTTTTCCTTCTTTGAATTCCAAATTTTGGGCCTATATCTAAACCCCTCTACTAAGCCACTTCTGGCAATCTGTGTGAGCCACTCAACTGCCCTCTATTGCTCAAGCCTGCCTTCTGTAAACTTAAAGAAGCCCTAATGACTGCAACTGCTCTAGGCTTTCTTAACCACACTAAACCCGTTTCCCTCTATGTTGATACCCAACATGGATATGCAGTAGGAATCTTAACACAACCCTATGGTCCTGATAATTGAGTCATTGCCTACTTCTCTAAACAGTTAGATCCTGTAATCCTTGGTTGGCCTAATTGCCTCAAAACCCTCACTGCTGCTTCCCTTCTGGTGCAAGAAAGATTTAAACTATCTCTGATAAATCATCTCCATGTTTGTTCCTCACATTCCTTATCTCCTCTCTTAACTCACAAACCTACTGCATCTATCTCCTCCACCTGCCTCCAAACCCTCCTTGCAACACTTTTACAAAACCCTGGAGTCTTCCTACACCAATGTCCTCCTCTCAGTCCTCCCACCCTCCTTCCCACCAAAGCCAACCCACCCTCAGAAACAACTGACACTAATTACATACACTGTAGTGAAGTGCTTTATCTCCTTGCCAAACACCTTCCTAATATTTTAGACACCCCTCTTCTTAATCCTACTCATACATGAGTAGGATTTGATGGCCATTCCATGAAACTTAACAACAGCACTCAGGCTAGATATGCTATTGTTTCCTTAACTGAAACTGTTGAATCAGGTCCCCTCCCACCCTGTACAACCTCACAAGCTGAGCTCATAAACCTCACCAGGGTATTAAGGCAAGGGACAAGCCCTAAACATCTACACTAACTCCAGCTATGCATATTGGATCCTACACTCACATGCCCCCATCTGTCCAGAGAGTGGGTTCCTAAATTCTAAAAGATTGTCCATTTTTAACAAAGATCTCATCCTACAATTACTCAAAGTGGCATCACTTCCAACCCAAGCCATTATAATTCCCTGCAAAGAGCACCAAAAATCAAATTCCCCTTTATCTGTTGACAATAACCAAGCCAATGCTGAAGCCAAAGAGCAGGCTACCCAACTACTTAGGTTCACACTCCACTGTCACACTCATTCTCCTAGCACTTTCATATCCTGCCCCGCCCCCATACACCTGAAGAAACCTCAAAGTTTCCCCTTATTGGAGCAAAACAAATTGAGGGTTGGCTCATGAAAAATGGAAAAATTATTTTACCTGAATTAACAACACATGACATTCTCATCTCCGTGCACAACCAGTACCATGTAGGACACAAACCACTTTCACAGCTCTTATCTAACTCTCTACACTGCCCTAAACTTTCAAAACATTTAAAAGAAATTACAAAAAAGGTGCTCTATTTATCAACAAAATGATATCTATGGAGGCTCTACACCTCTATCTTTCACAGCCTACCAGTTTAGAAGCTCTAAGCCAGGACAAGACTGGCAATCTGACTTTACTCACATGCCACCTGTAAGGAGGGTTAAATACCTCTTGGTCTTTGTAGATACCTTTTCTGGATGGGTCTAAGCATTTCCAGTCACCTCTGAGTGGGCTGATGTTGTAATTAACATCCTGTTAACAGAAATAATTCCCAGATTTGGTCTTCCCTCTTCTTTGCAGTAAGATAATAGGACAGATTTCATCTCACAGATCACAAAAGGGGTTTTTAATGCCTTAGGAATTACCTGGAAGTTACATATTACTTACAGACTTCAGTCCTCTGAAAAGTTGATCATATTAATGGTATCCTAAAACTACACTTAACCAAATTAACAATGCAGGTACAGACACCATGGACTGAACTTCTGCCCTTAGTTCTCATGAGAATTTGAACCCTTTCTCGAAAACCACCTTCCTAAGCCCCTTTGAAATCATGTATGGATGCCCCTTTACTCTTATCAATATACCCTCCCAGCCATCAGATTTTGAAAGCAATATAGTTGGCCTAACACAAATGCATTCATTCCTGCATCAGCTAACTGACTCTACTCTTCTTGCACTGAAACCTTCTGCCCCCTCATGGCCTATTCATCCAGATGACTGGGTATACCTTACACCCCAAGCCTTTAACCCCAAAGTGGGCAAGTCCTTTTCTTGTCCTTCTAACCACCCCCATTGCAGCAAAACTTTTAAACTCTCCATCATGGATAAACTTTTCCAGATTGAAGCCTGCCCCACCACCTTCTGGAGACAGCAAACTAGGAGACCCTGAGGCTCAAGATAAGTACACCTGTGAACCTCTGGGGGACCTATGATTGAACTCATGAAGGACACAGGTGACCACACACCAAACACAGGGTATATCACCCCTTTTGACACTTCAGGTTCCACATAATTTTTTATCCTTTCCTTCTGTGCCTTGTCTATAAAGTACACGTAAACCTGGCAGCATCAGCACATATGGCACTGTTCAGAGCCAATGCTTTTTGTAGTATCCTCACACTTAGCCTACTTTGTTGTCCCTTGCACCCTTTCACTTGAGCAATACCTTGATGTCATTCAGGACCTGTGGTTACAAGAAGATTTCTCTGATTTTTACCCTGAAGTAATCTTTTTATCCTTTGCCACTCTCTTCCTTTTCTTTATTGACTAAAGTCTCTCTACAATGGATGTCCTATATTTTACCCTTCCACTCCTTTTCATACTAATCTTTCAAAAAAACCCTTGTCATCCCCTTACAGAAACTATCCAAACCATAGCAACTTCAATTAACCATTCTTGATTGCTGGATATGCCCTGAGCATATCCACACTGAAACCATATCCCTATGCACCTTTCCTTTTCCCAGAAAATTTCCTGTGTGCTTACCCACAGTACACTGGCTTTGGAGGCCTATGGGCTACAGAACTCCTCCCTCTTAATTTTACAAGAATACAAAGATATATTTATTCCTTGTCTGGCCTTAAAAAGATCTTTTTTGGGAAAAATTCAAATTCCATCAGTATGGTCACAGTCCTAATGGACAGATCATTTTTATGCTTTAAATAGTTGTCCCCATGACCTTACGCAACTAGTTTAGGGCATATACCCACTACATTCTATAATCATACACTATTCTTTAACACCACTACATTACACTGCAGACAGATTTTAAATTGCCTAGTAAGCATCTCAACCTATTTTGGAATGACTCAGGTATCAATCAAACTACCTACATCTGTAAGTAATCAAAATTCTATTGAAGATATACTGAGCTTCAATAACTCTTATAGGCAAACTGACTTATTTGGGGTAAGAACACAATTCGTACAATTATATAATTTAACCAAATTGAAGCCTAGAAAAAAGTAAAAAAATCTCTTCACTTTTCTTTTCCAAAGTCTTCTCTGTCAGACAAACCTAACATACAATACTTCCAAATCTCACTACTCTCCTTTATGTGTTAATGTAGTATATGGTGGAACCCAAATATTCAGCATTCCCAATCACCCACAATCTTATTTAATTTCCTCAGTTCCCTCAATAGCATTAATGTTTTTGGGCACAGGTTTTTATTTTCTGTGTGGTAACACTGCATACCTAACACTTCCTACAGTATGGACAGGAGCTTTCAGTACAGTATCTATCATTCCACATGCCACCATCCTAAAACCCCAAGATATAGCCTCCTTTGTACAAATACCTAATCTTGGTTCTTTTCTTGAAACCTCCTTTCAGCCTCCACAACTGAGTGAATGAAAAAAGAGGCACTTCTTAGGTGACCCAGAATTTGGATGTCATGTCTGTGGTAATCCAATTCTAGAAAGACCTGGCATAGGACACACTAATTTTTGCAGTCTCTTCTGATTTGTAGGTATTCCAATGTTAGAATGAGCAATCTTAAATATCTACCTCACATTACACCTAACCTGGAATACAATCATACAGGCCATAAATAATCAACAACTGGAAATTACCAGTCTGGCATCAGTTGTCATACAAAATAGAAGCGAATTGGATGTCCTCACCACTGTCATGGGAGGCACATGTGCAATCATAAATGAAAACTGTTGTTTCTATATTAACAGAATTGGGCAGGTAGAAGAAAATCTCAAAAACTTAAAGGAAAACATAGAAATCATTCAGAGGGCCCAAGATAACAGCTTCAGAAATCAATCATGGCTATCCTCATTTCTTTCTTACTTCTCCTCACCCCTAAAATCAATCCTTTTACCCATTGTAACACCACTACTGACAGTATTACTGCTTCTTCCTTTTGGTCCTTGCCTCTTGCAGCTTCTTGTTTGATTCATATGGTGAACTGTACAACCAACAACTCAAGAATATGTGAATGGCATTTTTTAAAAAATATATTTTTATTCAAGTATATCATTCATACATGACATGCATAAACAATAAGTGTATAGTAAAGATTGTAAACTTACAAAATAAACATACATAACATCATACATCACCCCTACACAACACTTTGCATTGCTGTGAAACATTTGTTACAAACCATGCAAGAACATCATCAACATATTACTAATAATTATAGTCCCTATCTTATATTTGGTGTATTTTCTTCCCAACCCACCTTATTTTAAAAAAATATATTTTATTACAGAGGTTGTGAACTGGCAAAACAAACATACACATGTGTAGAATTCCCATAAAACACCCCTTCACCAACACACCACACCATGCTGGAACATTTGTTACAGATTATGAGATTATATCATCAGACTATTACCACCAACCATGGTTCATAGCATATATTTGGCACGCTTTTTCCATACACCTCCATTATCAACACAGTACATCTTTGGCATTGATGAAAGAATATTATAGTATTGTTGTTAACCACAGTCTATGGGTCACACTAACTGTAGTTTTCCCATGCTTCTCCACATTCCCACCACCCTGCAATAGTGATGCATATCTACTCTAGCTCACAGAAGTACAATCTTGCATTTCTACCCTCAACCACAATTCTCATCCACTTCTGGGTTCACTCTGTTATTCAGTTCCTAGATTATTCTTTAGCTTTCTTTCAACTGTCATTTACTTCCTCAGACTACCTTTTTCAGCCACAATCCCATTTATAAACCAGTTGCTACTCACTATAATGTGTCACCATCAACTCTACCTATTTCCACACTTTTACAGTCAAGTTAATTAAAGCTTCTACATACATTAAGCATCATTAGTTCTTCTCAACCCTCCTCTTATCTCCTAGTAATCTATACTCTATGTTTTATCTCCATGTGTTTATTCTTCATATTTAGTTCATATTAATGAGACCATGCAATATTTTTCCTTTTGTGTCTGGCTTACTTTGCTTAGTATAATGTCTTCAAGATTTATCCATGTTATCACATGTGTCTCAATTTCATTTCTTCTTGCTGCAGCAGAGTATTCCTTTGTATGTATATACCACATTTTGTTTATCCATTCATTGGTTGATGGACTGTTGGGTTGTTTCCATCTTTTGGCAATTGTGAATAACACTGCTATGAACCTTTTTATACAGATGTCTGTTCTTGTCATAGTTTCTAGTTCTTCTGGATATATTCCTAGAAGAGGAATTGCTGGATCATATGGAAGTTCCATATTTAGCTTCTTGAGGAACCACAAAACTGTTTTCCACAGAGGCTGCACCATTTTAGACTCCCACCAATGTTGAAGGAGTGTTACTATTTCTCCACATTCTCTCCAACACTTATTGTTGTATCTTTTTAAAATAATGTCCATTCTATGTGGTGTTAGATGATATCTCATTGTTGTTTTAATTTGCATTTCCCTAAAAGCTATGAATGGCATCTTTTTGCTACATGAACACCAATACCAACCTCTTTAGGACCAGAAATCAGAACCCACTGGACATAACAGAAAGGAACCCTTTGCCACCCCATAACAACAGGAACTAGCCAGACTGAGTTTATGTCCTAAATCACCTCACCCTTCTGTTCTGCCCAATATTCCCATTACTGAGGTCATTCCTCATCATATATATAATGAAAGAGTTATGAATATTAGAGATTCCCCCTTACAAGGTTTGTAATAATTAACAGGTCATTAGGCTGTGGCTCAATTCTGACTGATAAAGCAAGCCACAGCCTACATGCATAGAGGCAGCCCATCACCCCCCAAGAAAGAACAAAGGAGCCATATCACAGTGGGAGTGGAGCAGATAATGACCTTCACCCCTTCCAGGTCCAGCTACCACCAAACCTTCCCACATCCCAAGAATACCCTACCTCCTAGCCCACTACCCCATAGTCATACACAGGAAGAATTCACTTTTACAACCCCTTATTGGCTCCAGGCATTACTCAGTCTCTAAACCCCTCCCCACAGACTATCATTTCCCCACCTATTGATGTACTCTATAAAGTCATATCCATCTCCTTCCATGGGGGAGTTGAAGTCTATTCTTCAGATCCCCTCTATTGGGAGAGCTTCTCAGTAAACTTCCTGTCTGCAGTTATCAATCTACACATTCCCATGAGTGCTGCTTTTCTCCAACTCTCATGATCTTGTAAAAGATTTTAATTCTGAAACTCATGACCTTGTAGATTTTAAAGCAGAATCTTGAAACCTCTCTGAAAAGACTGAAAGTAAAGTCTGTGTCTTAGATTCCATGCCTAAAACTCCTAAAATCCTTTAGCACCCCCCTTCCCTAACCTTGACTACCTTCAATCTTTTTATCCTTGAAGTTAACCTTCCTTAACCCAATCCTGTTCCTTAGTTTCCCTTTAAAGTTAAACCTCACACTTTTGGGGATAAAGAAAATAAAGTTAAAGAAATGCCCCATTATTCTTATTCTCCATGGTCTTTAGCAAACTGCTCAGTTTCACTAAGAGCCTCCGCAATCCTCATGAAGACCTAGTTGGCTTTCACCATTAGTTTGAAAATCTTTTTCTCATGTATAAACAAGTCACCCCTGACTCTTTTCAATTCATCCAAATCATTGTTGGTTAAGGATAAATAGTTTCCCTCCACTGGTTCACTACTGGGGGCTTATCTGACATTCAATCCTACCCTAAACAACAATGGACCCCTGAGAATGATTGGGACACAGTTCAGCTTATCACAAAAATTTTATTAGCTATCCTCCCCAGTGCCTTCCCTGGAACTGCTGACCTCTCAAAGGTCCATGCCATAAAACAAAAGGATTGGGAGTCTGTCTATGAATATTGCACATGATTCACTGAAGCAACCAAAAGACACATGGAATAAATTAAGAAGTTTTTGCCTAACAACTCTTGGTTGTATTCCTAAACTGCTGCTGATCATGCTAATCTTCATCCTTCTTCTTAGACCTATTTTCATCCACATCATTACCAACTTTGTTGCACAGCACCTCAAAACCAAAAAAATTTCTCCTGTCCTCTGTAACTTTAGAGTGTAGCCTACAGAGACTCAAACTAGTTGTGCTTGGTCTTGGGAAGTCAAAGATTACCTCAACCAAAAAGAGGGAATATGAAATTGAAATGATAAATGATTTTATTAACCATGTTGATTTGCTTGAGCTTCCATCTCATCCAGGGGATTACAAAGAGAAATTAGGGCTAACTGAATCAGTTTGAAATACCAATAATCTTTGGTGGTACTGATAAAACTCCTACCCCAGCCAGGCGGGAAGAACTGTAACAAAAAGTTTAGACTGACACAGACAAAGTCTGCTGATCTTCACCAGATAGCCACAGTCTTACATCAACATTAATCTTGCTAATTAATGAACTGAGCCTCAAGGACACCCTACCCCAACAGTCCATAACACCTGAAGTACACATAGTTCACATCTTTCTTGTAGCTTATGCAGCAAATGTATTATCCATAAAACATGCCTCCTTTATTCCTCCACCTTCCCTCACACCCTAGTTTCAAGCAGCCACATATGCTGCTCCCAAGCTCACCTTCTGAGCAGAAATCTCTTTTGGTGTTGCTCCTACATTTATTAAGCTACATTAGTATAACTGTAGCTCAAAAAAATTTCTTCTTCACCCCCTTTATAAGTCTGTTTATTTTACTTTCAGCAAAATATATTCCTAAATCTCATCTATTTTCCTAAATGTTGCTCAGTATTTCATCCAACTGGAATCATTAAGAATATAATCAATCTGAAAAAACTCATAAAATTATTAGATGATAAAAAGTTAATGCACCTAGAAAATTTTGTGAAGTCTCCATAAAATGTTTGTGACATTGTTCTGGAGAAGTGACTCCCAAACACATTTTCTGTTGCATATCATTTAATCCTCCTGCCATAAATAGTGTCAAGTCACCTTAAGAGAACATAAAGTTACACACCACAACTAGAGAGAAAAACTTTTCCAATGGGTATTCATTCTATGTCCTGGTGTGGTGGGTGCTAAAAACTATTTACAGAGTGGACCTGAAGAATGTACCTGTCTTCATGTCCTTTAAAGATATTTAGGAAAAATGATTTTTAATATATTTGTACTGCTAACAATAAGTAAAGGGACTGGGTTTGAAGTTAAGAGGGCCTGAATGTGTCTGCCTTATATCAAATATGCTTAACACAAGCACTGTCAAGCCTCCTTCCTTGGGTGTCCTCATCTCTAAAAGAGGGCAAGAATGCAATGGCAATTGTGCCAATGAAAAAAGCACCACAAACATGATAAGGAAGACTTGCTCACAGCCCTAACTCAGTTCCTGTAAACTAAGATTAAGCACAAGTTTTTCACTTATCACTTCTTTGCTTTTCAAATAGCATTGCCACTATGCCATCTAAACCACAGGGCAAGGTTTGCTTTAAAAAATAAACAAAAAAAGAGGTTCAAATGGATCTGTTAAAATAACACACACAAAAACATGAATAAGAATTTTATAGAAAACAAATTTCTTCCAAATATTCCACTCAATAACACCCTTACAATCTGAGATTTTGCAATATATACTCCAGATAATGCCCCAAGAAAACAGAATATACAACCTGCTTCTCAGTACCCTTGCAACTAAGGGAGAGGAACACAAGGCAGTAATTCCCTCATTGAACGCACACTTGAAGTTTGCAGTACCCAAGTTGAGCACAAATTTACTTCCATTTCCTTATCCAGCTGGTTGAAATTTTGTTTACATCATATAAAAATAATCACTTCAGTCAGAACACTATGAAATACTATGGCCATTAAGTCTTTTTCCATTCACCAAATATATAAAGTGTCACTAACACATTCTCTCTTAGGTCCTCATCAGCATTTAGTCTGTCACATTCTGATCTTCCTGAGTAATTTTTTTTACTGATGCATTTATTTTTATACTCTTTCTAAACGCTTTTCATTCTATTTATAAAATATCAAATGAATTTTATTTTTAGTACTTCACATTTTACAAGATTAAAGAACAAATCTTTGGCAATAGTTTGAAATCAACAGATATTTTTCATGATTTGAATTTGAGAAAGCAAAATGTTAAAAGTTGCAAGGTTTAAAAATTATGTTCTTTTAAAAGTATGAAGACTTGTTTTTCTTAAACTAAGGGCACAATATGGTAAACAATGTACAAAAATTCATTTTGATACATATGCCTTTCTGCGTGGCATACCACGTATTCAGGGAAAAAACTCTTTATGACCTTTTACCAAAAGAGACTGATGATTTGAGAAACTTTGTCACTTTAATGGAGAATGAACCAAATTAAATTTTTCATTAGTATACTATTTGAAAATAAGGTTTTAAAAAACTGTATAGACAGAAACAAATCTTATCCAACTTTGACCACAGTAATGCATTTCCACAAACCTTCCATTTTCTGTATTAACTCAGGTATTGTCCCATATTTTCCTCTTTCTTAATAACTAGTCATTTCCTTAGATAAAAATTACTTTACTTTCCATTAAATAAAATAGATTCCATGTACCTTACATACTTATGTTTCCAAAATGATTTTGGAAACTATCTCCAAGCAAATCTTTTGCAACATACAATTACCATCAAAATATAAACAAACTTGTCAGAATAATGATTCAGTTTGTTATATGCAAACATAAGTTCTCTTCATTTCAAATACCTAGTAGCATGCAATACTAGAACACTGATGACTCATAGGGATGGTTTTCAGATATGTATGCTTTCTTCAGTTTCCTATTTTATAAGTATTTCGGTGAGATTTAATATGAAATATTTACAAAATCAAACTTCTGAAGTAGCTTTCTGGAAACAGGTTTGAAGGGCTGGCTGCTATCAAGGCTAAATCATGATTGAATTACAGGCTTACAAAAGCAGCTAGCATTTTTCTGTTTTTCCTTGTTTTTGTTTATAGAGTTGTCTAGTTCCAGAGTTGCTAAACTTTAACAGCACCAATTTTATTAATGTGGCTATTGAAATCTAATTAGAATTAGCATGGAAACAGAACAGATAACACAAATATTGCTAAGATTTTATACTTCTCCAGCAATTTAATTCCATTTGTAATTTCTTTTATAAAACAAATCTAATTTCATGATAGCATTAAAATTTAAAGATGCTTTTTTGATTACTTTTTGACATCATCCAATTAATATTGTACCCGGGTAATGTTGCAATTTTATTTTTCTTAAATGGTCCACTGCAAATTTAGACCAATTATCAAATATATAGGCCAGATGAGATTTAAATGATACATTCTGAAAATTTCCCATGGCTAGGCAATACCAACAGAAATGACAAAAACAGAACATCAAGATCAGGAGCTCCTTAAAGTCAACAGGTTCCCCAATTTCAAAGAAACATGCACTTACAAAATCAACAGGTGATATCACCAAATCTGATATAGATAACGGGACTCAAACCTTCTAAGTCTGTAGTTATGAGCTCAGAACAACACAAAATTCTACAGTCCTCTAGGCATGAGCAGACTGCCAAAGCCAATATAACAGTCTCCTAGTCTTGAGCAGAGGGACAAAACCAATCCAACAGTCTCCTCTGACAAAGTTAAAGTAAGCACAGAACAGAATAAAAGAATGCGTTTTACATACTTACCAAGCACAATGAAAGACCAAGCTTCAGAATCATCTTCACACAATGCACTCAGTGTCTGCCCATGGCAGAAACATCACCTGGAGCCTCCAGAGTTGGTTCTCCAGGGAAATCCTGAGGCAGTTGCCAGGCATGGATCCAAGGGATCTGGGGAAGCTTCTCATGGCTGAGAAGACATGGATCAGGACTGCTCCAGGGACTGTATCCCAGAGAAGAATGGCTCTTGACTTGCTCATCAAATCACCAAATTTTGTTACTGTAGTCTTGGCTATTTTCAAAAGAAGGGCTCACTTGATCTGAAGCCACAAAGGAAAAACATATCTCAGCGACTAAGTTATTTTTATGAGTGCACAGGTAAGGAACTCGGTGAATCTTCCCAAAATCAGTTCACAGTAAGGATGGGAGCTACAGTGTTTATAGGCTAAAAAAAAAAGAGAGAGAGAAAAGGGGGTACATGAGAAGAAAAATAAATAAAAAGAAGAAAAACAAAATGAGTGGTACTTCCAGGGCTCTTGTTTGGAGGGTACATGAAATTTCTCAGTCCCACATTGTCTCAAGCACATTGAACTTGTTCTTGGTCTCAGAGGTTAAAAACCCACATTTTAAATATTAAGGTCTTCATGGGTCATTTCTCAGCCAACAGCTCTGAGAAATCAAGCTTTGTTTTTTGTTGCTGTTGTTTTTGATTTTTGTCTGTGAGAAAATTTACATAATTATTGAGTCAGAAGGTGCTCCTAAAACCGTACTGTCTGATTTTGCTTGCACAAAAAGCTCAGGTGGGAAAGAATTGATGGGTCAGATTTATTTATATGAATATTATAATCAACCTGAGTGACATGCAAGCACCTTCCACTGCTAATACCTATTGAATTTGTATTTTAACACCAAATTTTAAAATATTCTTAGTAGAATACAAAAATGCTAATCTCAGACCATTGTTGATGTGTGAAATGTTGTCTCTAAACATAGTGGAGAAGAATACAGAAGCAATAGTGGGATACTTATGTTCAAATTTTGTCTCCATTACTTGCTCTCTGGTTGAAATTAGGCAATCTTGATATTTGCAAAATGCAGTATTTATCCATAGTACATTCCTAAGTGAGACAATGGTAGGTCTGAGGATTTAATAAATACAAAAATCACTTATAACTCTTCAGAGTACAAGAGAAGCAATCAATCAATATTAAATTATCTTACTCTACAATGACCTTAAAATCATCTGTCTTAAATTAACTTTATAAAATTTCATACACATCCAGATAATTCATTTTGTAATGAAGCTCAATTCTTAGTACTAAAATAGATCTCGCATTCCCCAACTATATGGGAAATAAATGTTTTGGGATCATTCTGGCATATGAATTCTCAGATACTTTTAACTGAATGTAAACAAATTACTAAATGCACAGTCATTGTGACACGTATGGCAAAATGTCAAAGCTGTACTTGAATTTTTATGAAATGATTGAATATAGTTCACTACCCTACAAAATATTTTTGTATTTTGGGTTCCTTTGCTTGACAAGTTTGCTAAATATTTAGAAAAATTTTATGCAGGCTCAATAAATTCCCCAAATTTATCTGTGTAGTTTAATTAAAAATTTTGACATGTGGTTGAAATCATATTGAATTATTAATTTAAAGATGCTCACCGCATTCTCATTTTTTTTGGTTGATAAGTTTATTTCAAATTTGGAACTGAAATGATTAGCTAAGAATATATGGTCCAATTCTCCTTTCCAGCATAAGAAGTAAAGGTGATCATTTTTTACTTAATTTAGAGCATAATGTTTCCAATGTTTACTGTAGTAGAAAGTGAAAAATTATAATTACCAGTTGTAAAAGAAACATGAGAAAAAGTTGGAGAAATATGCAATAAAGAAGATGGAGCAGGAGTCTTATTGGACCATAAATGGAGACAGGAAAGAACAAATGGCAGTCATTATTTTAAGCAGTTTCTATTTTTCTTCTGTTAAGTGACATCTATTTTTAACATCCATTTTAGTCTATTTTGGGATTTTTTCAATTTGATAAAATTATCTTTAACTAAGAAGAAGATAGCAGGTTTCAAGTGTTATGGAATGTATGAAACCAATAGATGGAAAGATTTAAGAGCTAGCTAACTATGGTTCATTTGATCCTGACATTTACAGATGTGTAGTGATTTGATATTATTTATGAATTCCAAAAAGAGATATTGATTATGTTTGTAAACTGCTCTGTTATTCTGAATATGAAATTCAAAGGATTTACATTTACTTGATTAAATCAAGTTTAGGTCTTTGATTTGATCACATCATTAGGGCAACTCAGGGTTGAGTTCCTGTCTCCTTGGTGGGCTATATAGACACTCAATCAAGGAGACAGAATAAGAACACAGAGAAAGAGACACAGCTCCATAGACACAGCACAGGCCATGGGAAGAGAGTTGAGCCATTTGCTTGATACTTTGTAGGGCTGAGAAATCCCCAGGAAGAAAGTTGAGCCTTATGCCTGCCTACAGCTGAGATCAGAAGAATCTGGGACCATGGAACCTTAAGAGGGAAAGGGAAGGATGAATACTCACAGACATCATCAAACATCTCTGGTGAGAAAGTACTTCTTAAGGTTTCTTGACTTGAATTCTTTAAGGCCTTGTAACTTTAAGCTTCTACCACAAATAAATTTCCTTTGTAAAAATCAACAAATTTCTGATACTTTACATCAGCACCCCTTTGGCTGACTAATATAAGATATGAAATTATTTCTTTATATTCATTATAAACAAAACAAGAATATCAATACCAGTATTTGTATTGAAACTTGTCACACATCTGCTACTACAGAGAAGAGCTCATTTTCAGTTCTTCCCCATCTTCCAAATCACAAATGAATTGCCCCAATTAATAGGTGATAAACATGAACTATGTAGAGAATGGGATTCTGGGAAATATAGTTTCCAGGTTCCATCAGCTGTGAGGGTACAAAAGAGACCTGGGAAGAAATAATAGCACCTGCCAACAGACAACCTAGCAAATGAAGAAAGATCCTTATGTTAGAATTGGTGCTACCTATAGAAGAATTTATGACCATTTACTGTAATGAATATTCGATGGAAAATTCTTCAATTTCCAATATATCTTTGGAGCACAAAAATACAGAAAAGAAATCTTGAGGTTTCCTCAGAAAATTCTAATTTTTTAAAATATTAATTCTATTTAGGAACTAAATGTTCCCAAGTACTTAATAAATAATGATGGATTAAACTGAAAAAAGGCCAAATTAATTCAAAAATTGTTTTCACACTTTGCCTTTGCTTTAGTAAATATACTGCTGATATTTTTGTTTTGCTTTTAATAGATAGTGTGGTAGTTCCTGCACAAAATGCTCATGGGGGAAAGAATATATGGGCTGGTTTCTAGTGTTCGATGCAGTGAACTTGGGGTGTGTGGAAGCAGTTTTTGAATGCCAATTATTGTTACATTTGTTTTTATAACACTGTATTTTTTAAATTATCTTAGTAGTAGAGTATAAAAATTCTAACCTCAAAAATTCTATGTTGTGGTATATGTTGTGTGTCTTTAAAATATGGCCAAAAAACCATAGGCAATATGTTGGGATATAAATGACTCCACTACTTGTTCTCTGTGTGAATATGGACCATGTCTACATTTGAGAAATACAAGTGTTATTCATAACGACTAGCTAAGAGGGAGATTGGGTGGTCTGAAGTTTGAATATATAAATAAAGCACATATTGTTCTGACTAGCAAATGAGAGGAAATCAATTAAAGTTAAAATTATCTTATCATATATGTACAAGGAGCGTAAAATCAGTTCTGCCCCAAAATAAACACCCCAGTATCCAATACACAGCCAGAGATTTTATTCCACAACCAAGTTCAATTCTTAAGATTAATGTTTATCTCATCCTCTATGTCTATATGAAAAAAAATTAAGGGATTTTTTTCTGATTGGAATGCTCAGGCACCTTTAATGAAATTGTACAATTACATAACTATACACAAAAATAGCAATTCTGATCCCTATTTCAAAATGAAAAAGATGGAGCAGCAGATGGGGCTCAAATGGTTGGGTATCCATTTTCCATATGGAGGGATCTGGGTTTGATCCCTAGGACCTCCTGTTTAAATAAAGAAAAATATAAAATGTGCACGGGAGCGCTGTCTGTCCCCATCAGCAGGTAAGTCATCATACTCATGAGCGGGTGAGCCATCTGGCCCTGTGAGCTGGTGATCCATCTGGCTCCATGAGTGGGTGAGCCCCCAGGCCCAGAGGGCGGTTGTGTCCCCAGGCTCCACCAAACCATGCAGCAAGATGATGATGATGATGTAACAGGAGAGAGACGCAGGGAAGAGCCAAGAGAGGACATGCCAAATAACGAGGAACTGATGTGCACAGGTGGAAAAATGCCTCTCTCCCATATCGGAGGTTCCTAGGATCGAATCTCAGTGAAGACAGGAGAAGAAGGATGAGAGGATAGGGCAGGAAGCAGACACAGAGAATTGCCCAAAAAATGGATACAAAAACAACAAAAATGGTGGGGGCAGGGTGGTAAAAATGGAATAAATACATACATAAATAAATAAAATGAAAAAACTAAAGAACTATCTTTACATGTAAAAAGCATATACATGCATATTGCTCAAGGGTTTATTTCTGAATTAGAGGGCTCATAGCCAATTAATTGATGAAGTCACATGTAGTCCAATAATTAAAATATGTTTCACTTTATACAGATTTCTAATTTGTAAATTTGATACCAACAGAAAAATAAAACTAAAAATTATGGATCAATTAATTACACCTCATTATAGCAATACATAAAGTTCTGAACCTCATTCTCATATGTGAAACATTTAGTGTCTCCCATGCACCTGGCAGTGTTCCACACAATTTGCATTAACAAATTTACTTCGAACTCAAACAACCCTATAACATGTATGTTCTTATCATCCCTATATTTTACATTATGGACCACAGGGAAAAAAAAACTGAAGTAACATATCTGAAGTCACTAATAATGGTGAAGTCAGGAAGGGATCTCCCTCACTCTGCATCATAGCAGCACTTGTTGGATTATGCTCTGAGATTTCACCACTCCAATATTCCAGTTCTCAGATGGTGTTAGCTGGGGATTGTGAGTGAATGATTACTTGACTGAATGACATTTTGGTTTGTTTTTTTTCCAGGAGAACAGATTTGCTTAATTAGGCATTTGAAGTACTAAGGGAGACATTGTGCTTGGCCTACCAAAGGAAGAGAGCGTAAACAATGAATTTTTTCTCAAAGGACCTTTCTGGTTGAATTGTAAATTGGCCCAAACCTCTGTGGTAGAGAATTTGTTGTTGTATTTAACCTCCCTAGTTCATGCATAATGTATGTCTCTGGCAGCAAAGGAAGGTGAATCTCTGTGGATATATTTCCACACAACATTGCCTTTTACATAGATTTCTGGTGATATCTTTAAAAAACACAAAAGGTAAGTTATTGCTTATTTAGTGTTTTTGGAAAGAAAACTGAACTTACTTAAAGGGAAGGAATTTCAATCGAACACTAGACATGATGATAACATAATTATGAAAATGATTAATTCATGCAATATCAATCTTTTTCAGCACAGCAAAATGTAATTTTAATTAATAATCACTTCTAACCTCTAAGTCAGTATAAATATACTTGAAATTGAGCAGCTCTTAAAAGTTTTTATTCTTTTACTACATGTAAAAAAAATACTGATGCTATGTGTCATTCAGAGATTCTTCAATAACAAGGGGAGAAATATTTTCTCAAACTATTTGGATTAGAAAAAGTATATTATTAATGCAAAATTATTGAATAAATTTTAAAATGATCAGATTAATATTTATTTATTAATTCATTAATATATTTATTTGCCTTTGCAGTTTCAAATTAGAAATAATTTATAAAAGATATAATGGAAGAAATGTGACATTATTAAGTTTTAAAAATTGCATAGCAAATTGATACATTCACATGGGGAAAATCCAAGTTAAGTAGTTGAGATAAAGATGGATTGTATTCTGAGCCCTTCATATTCTAAGTTTCTATTAGTTATTTCAAGTGAATAAATTAACTTTTAATATTAGAACATACTTTCAAGTAAAGTATTAATTACAATTCAAAATATTGATGAGGAAAATAATATTTTCACCAAATTATGGAGTGATATATGAAACATCATTTGTGAAAATCTCTTAAACAATGTAAGCTTACATTTTGTGTTAAAAGTGAAAGTACTATGTGAGTTTAGTCTAATTTCTTACATATAGATTTTCACTTTGGCCTTGATTAACAAGAACAAATATGCATTTCTTAAATCTTATAAAGAGAATTATATAGAGAGAATCATATATCAAGTTATTAACTGGGAAATAAGAAGACTTGGCAATCAGAATTAATCCAAAATTGAAAATTCTTATTGATTGTCAAAACTTTCTTGATGGTTCTATAAAACCATTTTCTAAGAGGGAGAACATCAAACTAAGAACTGATTAAGCAAATAGCAAGGCAGTCTTTTAATACTTAAAAATTCATCTTAAAAATATTCTACCTAGTATACATCTTCATTTCTCTAGTGGACAAAAGTTGCACTGCTTTTGAATGATCAACTCCATTCACAATATTTATATATTATATATATGCATATATACATACAGATATTTATAATCAGTAATGCAAATATATTTAGAAACAAAAGACAATTCACTCTCAGAAATCCACATGTTTTGTTTGACTGTTGTTTGGATTTTTTTAAGTGAATTATTTTTACTCTTTCCCTCCTTTACTTTGCAAGGAAAGACATGCTGTTTCCCAAACATGGTAATTAAAGATACCATATAAGGAAAAATTCCAATTGAATACAAAGTCATTTCTGCCTTCTTCTATAGAATTGACTTCTTAGAAAATAAAAGCTTCAATAGATTAAAAAATGTAATCAAATATAAAAGAAGTAATCTGGAAAAACTCAAAAATGAACTTCATGCATATTTTCTGTTTTTAAAGTAGTTTATATTATACTTTTTAATTGTATTACTTTTGAGTCCATCAATATGAATTTATAACACTCAATTTGTACAAAATTACATTACATTATATACATACACACACACCAGGAAGAACTCCCATAATTTAAGCCAATATTAATTATATCACTGTTTTGAACTACTTTCTAATGATCAGTTATTTTTCACTTCTCTCAATATATTTTGGATAAATAGGTGCTGATGTACAGGCTGTATGCCATGAAATAAACAAATTAATATAATGCAATATTTCTATAACCAAAAGGTCAAACATGAATTACATGAAATTTTGTGGTAATTCATATATAGAATATCATAATAGATGGACATGCTTCCAAATATAATTGGCAAATTACTATAGAGTGTGTTAGCCAACACTATCATACTTTTCCAAAAATAGACTAGTCTTCTGTGTTGAGTGACAATTATTTTTTGATATTGTCATAGAGATTGTGTTTTATAATGACCCAAAGTTTGAGGAATATCTCAAACAACATGATGCATGTAAATTAGTGAAATACAGCAACCAATTCCCTTCAACCTTATTTCCACAAATAGTCCTTCTGACTAGGTTATTGACCATTTGTATAGGAAACTGTTTCCCTTCACACCATGCTCTATTAGTTTACGCAATGAAGATCATCATGAATAACTATGACCAAATTTTAGCACTAACAATAGTTTTTACTTGTTCACTTGTTTCTATTATATTTATATTTTGTCATATCCTCAACAGTCTTGACTATATAGAGTTAAATTACTGAATTGACTAACAAGCATTTTGTTTGACAGTGGCTTCTTTTCATCTTCTTTAGATGGTCTCATGTTTTCACTTATCAAATTATAAAAAGTTAATGCAAATTTACCTATCATGATTTCAAAATAAAGAGCACCTAAGCAAAATTATTCTTTTTGAGACCACATTAGGTAAAATGCAAAGAAAAAGGGAACCTGAAAATATTTAAAGATAATTATGGTCTTGGTACTTTAAATGTTTTCTAAATATATAATATTATTTGATCCTTTTGAAAATTAACTTGTCTTTTGAAAAGAGTAATGTATCCCCTTGAAGATGTTACAAAGAAAAATTGGCACATGAAAAACAATTAACCCATAGGTGTATAGAAGATTACTTATGACTGCTCTCTCATTTATGCACTTCCTATTACTTGCAAACCTGAACTAAGCTAAATCTTAGAATGTCTTTAAGTAACTGTTTTGGATATATCTATAAATAGAGATGATGTTATACATAAGATAAAAATAATATAGCTAGATTGAGATATAGAGAGGTAGAGAAATAGAGATGCAGAGTCTGACAGAGATAAAGAGATAGATGTTAGACAGAGAAAAATTATATAGAGATGTCTGAATTCCTTATTTTTTTGCTTGAAAACTACTTATAAAATTTATCAAATATGGATGTGACTAAATGCATTTCCTTAAAATACTGAGAAGGTAACAACTTGGTTAATTTTGGTTAAACAATTTTAATCAGCATAGAATGACATTACAATAGTAATGATCAATTTGTGTGGTAAAGAGAAAGTGTTGAAAAAAGTTCAAACACATTATATATATATAGTACTACTAGGGAAAAGAATGATGTTGGCACATAGTAAAATGAGGGTGGGATCAATTTTTGGTGAGACTAAGTTTTTTTCTAATCTATCCAGGATAATGAAAAAGGAAGCAAAGAATGGGGAAATCGTGGAATCTGACTACTGGAACTGACTTTGTTCTTCTGGAACTATTTCACCACATTCAACCTCCCAATCTCATCTTTTCTTTCATCTTTTTGGTATTTCTTGTGACCCGTGTTGGCAATATTATGATGATTATTCTCATTTCGTTAGACTCTCAGCTCCATACACCTATGTATATCCTTCTCAGCCAACTTTCCATCATGGACCTCTTTTATAGCTCTAATTTTGTCCCCAAGATAACCACTGATTTTCTGTCTGAGAAGAATACTATTTCCTTTATAAATTGTGGAATTCAACTCATTCTTTTCACGACACTTATTGGAGCAGAGTGCCTTCTCCTGGCAGTCATGGCTTTTGATCGCTATGTGACTGTATGTCATCCGCTCTGTTACTCAATTCTCATGCGCCCAAAAGTCTGTGCCTTCATGGTTGCAGGGACCTGGTTGGGAGCTCTGTTCAATGCTCTGTTCCATGGCATATATACACTAAATCTCCCTTACTGTGCCTCCTGGGAAATCCATCATTTCTTTTGTGAGTTCCCCACATTTCTGAAACTTGTTTGTGCTGATATCTCTTTAAGAAAATTAGATTTCTGTTAATATTGTTGTGTTTTTCCTCATTCCTTTTTCTGCCATTATGGCCTCGTATGGTCAGATATTTTCTACTGTTTTGAGATTAAAATCAAACTTAGCGATGAGAAATTCGTTGGCAACCTGTTCCTCCCATGTGATTGCGCTGTCACTCTTCTATGGAACAATAATTTTCAAATATTTTCTCCCCAAAGCCTATCATACTGCTGAGCAAGATGAAGCAGTGTCTTTCTTCTACACTATCCTCACTCCCATGCTCAACCCCCTCATCTACAGTCTTAGGGAACATAGATGTGGCTGGAACCCTCAAAAAAATTCTGAGAAAGTAAACCTCCATTAAAATTTGTTTATCTAATAAAACAAGAGAGGGCAGGCCTAATATATGAAAGGTATGAGTATGAAAGAAATATAAAACATACAACAACCAAACCAATATTGTTCTGCACACAACTCATGGACAAATTCCTTCCACCTATTCTTAGTAAAATCCTAATGAACCATGAATTTTTGCAGCTGAGGCTCATTGGAGCTTCACAGAACTTATAAGTAGAATTCTGTATTTCCAAAGCCACCCTAAATTTTCAGGTATCATCAAACAATACAGAACACAAATATGTTTTGATATTAGAAAAGTAAAAAGATGCAAAACTTCAGGAAGCTATACCTTATGCTGAGTTTTCAGTTATCTCCCTAAATAGCAGTATTCTGATATTGCAAGATCATTTAAAAATAAACATTAGTAAAAAAAAATTGCCCATAACTTAAATTTTGCAACCCTTTAGGTAGCATTTAATTATGAATATATAATTCTAGTTTTGACCACAAACATATATGTCTCTTCTGTTATCACTTTATTTTTGAAATGATATAATGCTTTTTTAACTAGTTGTTAGTGGCACACATTTTATTATTCTATTTAATAATTATTACCCAACAAATTACAGCAGTTTTGTCTTTAAATATAGTAATCCAATAAAATACTTTTCATTATTATGTCTTTTCATATATGTGAGTGTGTGTGTGTGTATATATATATATATATATACCCTCACATATATACATATATAAGTGTATTATTCAGCTATATATGTATACCTGTATATGCACCTCATGCTTTGGAACTGTATGTATCATAAAAACATATGTTCTTTAAATTGATCCTTTTCTGTGGGTGTCAAACCATTGTAACTAGGACCATTTAATGAGGTTATTTCACTTAATGTATGAATCAAAACAAACATGATCAAGCTTTTTCCTATTACTGTTTAAGAAAATGTATTTAAGAAAAAAGAGAGAGAAAGCCACAGATGAAGCAGCCAGAAGATGAAATCCATGGAACTTGAGGAAAAGGGAGGGACCAGAAGATGCTAAGATGTTCCTTGCCATGTGACAAACTAAGACCAAAGTTTGCCAGAAGCCGGAACTAGGACACCACAGTCTTTGATGAGATAGTACCAAATTGATGGTTCCTTTTTCTGGACCTATTCCTGACATTAAAACCAAGAGCAAATAAATTCTCATTATTTATGCCAAACCATTTCATGGTATTTTTTTAGAGCATCCTAAGAAACTAAAGGGTGTCTCTAGAGAAATATGCATTTATAGATAGAGGTATACAGATACATATGTGTATATGAATATATACAAATATACATTAATG
This sequence comes from Cabassous unicinctus, assembly GCA_029593785.1. NCBI lineage: Eukaryota > Metazoa > Chordata > Mammalia > Cingulata > Chlamyphoridae > Cabassous > Cabassous unicinctus. Next base: position 28,044 of record JAQZBX010005218.1, read on the forward strand.
TTTTTATTATAGCAGACCCAAATTCTATGAAATTTTTCCTGATATATATTCAAAAGTGCAAATTGGTTCAAGCATATTATTATTTTCATATATGCTTAACAAATGTATTTTATGAGTTATGTTTTTTAAGACTACACATTAAATTTATGCATACATTATGTATGTTTATATAGGACTCTATGTGTGCAAAAAAATCACAGGAAAAATTGAGTTACTGTATTTCATAGTATAATATTTCAAAACTGATTTTGTAAGTGAAAAATGGACCTCACTAGAATAGTAATAAATTCTTATTTATTTTGTTATGTACCATTAAAAATGTAATGTTCTTTTTCAGGAAACCAAAATGACTTTATATTTGAATTAGTTCTGGTCTTCATATTTGCATACATTTGACTGATTTATATTCACTCTAATTAAAGAAAAACAAAACCTTCAGTCTCTTATAACTTTATCTTAGCATCTGTTATATATATGAATTTATGTAAATTTTAATTTCAATTTTGTAATATAAGTATGTCTCATCACTCTACATTATTTGTTTTATAATTCTCTTTTTGGTGTTTCCTTTTAAATTTAACTTATAATTCCAATTTCAGCCACCTGTACTGAATACAATTCTATGTCAAAATATCCACCTATGTTATTTTGCAGCACATATTTGGTAATTAATAAATTGCCTCTAAATTTCAAAATATTAAATGGTCAGAACTATCTCACATGAACAATAAAAATTAGTTTAGGAATGCTGCTCAGCAATATCAACTGATTCTTATGTTTTTAACTTTTATAGTATTTTCTACATTCAACAAACATACCTTATGGCTTGTTAATTGTTGATAATTGGCCCTTTGGGAATTTTCTGGTGAAATGATCCTTTGATACATTACTGTGATAGTGAAGATATTAATGAATATGGGCTAACATAAATTAAAACATGTGTAAACAATGAGTTTCTGCAAAAATTCCTTCCTTGTCTTAATAATATCACAAATGTGAGTTTACATCCAAAACTGGATAGTTTCTTTGTATTATGTTTAACTAAAAAACAACAACTATTAAACACCAAGGATAATTGGGCTTAATTTCAAATATTTTATTACAGAATCCTGATAGATAAACACATGATAAAATATACATACAGCCCTGTTTAAAACTGATTAGCTGTAGACACATAACTGGTGTTGAACATATAATAGTGTTTAGTCATATTACTGAATCCTTTTAGATAAGACAATATGTTTGCCAATTTTCTCAATTTTGCATCTTTATCTGAGAAAGACATTTTTTCCATTTAGATTCTTGACTCTTTTTGTTAATTTAATTGCATGTATTTCACCATCTCTCTTCTCTAATTTCAATGTTGCTATATCTACTCCCTATTGCATAATTTTGATTGATAAAAAGATTTCCAACCAGGTAGACAGTAGCTCTATCCCATTAATTTTAAAATATTGCTTGGAATTGATTTCTTATTCTTAATGGAACTTCACAATTAAAAGTGAGTACCTTCATTTTTTTTCATTAAAATAATTACTGAATTATAACATTCATACATGAACATATATAAACATTAAAAGTATGGTACAAATTGTGACTTTACAAAAATAAACATAAATATCAACATACGGGGGTCCCATACATTTCCTTACTAACAACTTGCATTGTTGTGAAACATTTGCTACAATCTGTGAAAGTGCATCATCAAAATGTTTTTACTAACTATAGCCAATATCTTACATTTGGTGTATTTTCCCACACCCCACCAATTATTAATACCCATTCAGCATTTAGTACAATGTTAGTTGTGGATTTTTCATATATCCACTTTGCCATGTTGGGAAACTTCCTTCTATTGTTATGCTTTGAAGCTTATGGATGTAGGATGACTGAATACCTGAAAGTAACTTGTTTCTCTCCCTGTTGCTAGGATACAAAGGACTGAATTATGGGTAAATTAGAAGGAAATGAGATGCAACCCTCTCTTGGTGCCAAATTCTGCTTTTGGTGGTCAAGAACATCCTGTTGAAGCAATGAGGTATGAAAACCAGCTTCAACCAGTTGGCCAGACCTGTGAAAAAGAAGCCCCTTGCTGTCCTCTCTTCAAATTTCTTAATTAACATAGTAAAATTCCCACCCAGAGTTGGAGTTATCCACCCCTTTTTTGATCATGCAAATATGTGCAATCATGATTGCTTGAACAAACTAATAATATAATTAGCTATGTGTGTTCATCCATATACATAAAATCTAATGCATCATCAAAGCAAATGCTAAATAGTAACTTAGATATTTAAGCAAGAGTAAAATGGCAACGTGTTGATTTGGGTCTGAGTCACTTTAAACTGACCTTGGCTCCTGTCTGCAGACATAATTATCTCTAGTTATCCCCAAATGCCCATCTTTGGGGTCTGACAAATTGGTGACTCCTCTGGGGCTAAAATAAATAAAAATGGTAACCAAAGAATGCTTCCAAAGTGGACTGTGGAGGAGAATATGTGCACAGGGGTATCCCTGACTTCAGTGGCCTTTTGGGATTTTCCTGAGAACCCAAGGGTTGCCCAGAGTCGTATCCCTTTCCAGCCACTGATGGAATCAACTCAGGAAATAAGGACAGAGAAATAGTTTGTCTCCTTCCCTTGATAGGTGAGTTCAGTACTTTACTTATTACTTCTGTTTGTTATTTTATTTCTGGCTGATCATGAGTTAGCATTTGGGTTCAGTTTTGCCATTTCTCTTCAGCTTTGGCTAACTGCAAGTTAGCAATTTTTTACTTTCACTAACAATGAAGGATTGGTTATAGTGGGAAAGTCTCATGGATTTGACTCCCATTCCCTCACTCCCTAAAGGGGAAGCCCACTGCCTCTTGTGCCTTTGTTTTTGGTTCTCTCTCTCTGTCTCTCTCTCTCTCTCTCTCTCTCTCTCTCTCTCTCTATCTTTCTGCCACAATGGTGAGCATGTGCTCACCACTAAGATGCATCCTGAAAATTTGGTCTAAATTTGGGGAATCTGGGTTACAGAAGCATAAATTATTTTTTGGGTAATGAAGTTTAACTTAGATATAGATTAAATGACAAGAATTTTGCAAAAAGATAAGGCTTTAAATTTTAACTCTATATTGTTTTGTAAACAGCAAGAAATATGGGCAAAAAGTCTCATATGTTCAAATTTTCTTTGAGCTGTGGAAAGATTAAAAAAACTAAAAAGTTGTGAGCTAATGTTTTGTGAATCCCCTTCAGTTCCAAAGATCTTAAAAGCAGTAAAAATCAAAGATGTGAAATGATGGAAAGTTTGGAAACAGCCATAACAAAGGAGTAAGAATTATGAGTCAAGTTAGTAAACTCTATGTTTCTGTTGTTGTATCTTAACACTTTTGTGTTTCTCTGTTTGTTCAGTGTATATTTTCATACCTCTGGTTGGTAATATTAAATTAACAAATAAAAATTCTTAGAAGAGCTCTATTCAAATGACCAAAACTTTAAATAAACACTTATGTTAATGTACAAAGCAAAGTGTCTGTTTTATCAAAATAAATGTTTGTACTTGAATCTTATCATGTCCTGAAACTCCAAAACAATTAATGGACTTTTGGGGGTTGTTGCGGGTACTGGAAACCCTTCATGCTTCATTTGGCTCAAATATGTATGTGTTAATCAGAAAAGGTTGTACATGGGAATGGAGGATCCCAGCAAGCTGTTTTTTAAAAAGTAAGAGAATAATAGCACAGACTCAAGCAGTAAAGGGGGCAAACTCTTACTTACCCTGTGAATTGGATGCACCCAGGAACAATATTAACTTGGGATGGGGTTTGTGGCAAAGGGACATTCTAAGCAAATATCCCTTGAGTTTTGGTACCAATTGTGGAAGGGGGCCAAATCATGATGCAGCCCCTTGAAAAAGCAACTGTGTACAAGATATCACACGCCCTTGCAAGTAGAGCACTTAACCCAATCATGGCCACTCACTCTGAAAATTCCCATCCCTATCCAGGGGTGAATTGCAGATAGTAGAAACAAAACAGTAACAATGGACTGTCATGTGCTACCCACTGTTGAGGAGAGATTGTAGAAAAATATCTGAGACACCTGCCAGTGATGACAAGTAACTATCACAGCCCTGCCCACTCCTCTAACAACCCTCTCAGGAACATTGAGGCAGAGACCCTCATGAAAATCTGAAAACATGCCATTGAAATCCAAGAAGCATCAGAATAACTTCACAATAAATGGCAGACATCATAGCTACCAGACCCTTTGACAGCAGTCCCAGCTTCCTGTTACTCACTAGCAATTCATGCACATCACACATGTGTATCCATCATGCTCACTCCAATGATTGCAGCAATTACCACACCAGATGGAACATATTGGCCAAGTACATACTCCAATAGCATGATGGCAAGTGGTTTACATCAGTCCCCTCTGCAAGGTATGTTTTCACTGCCACAGACACTGCCACAACACTCTTGTAAACTACAAGCTGCTATTCACTACCACAAAAAGTAAATGCCCTATATGGGGTGCGAGCACAAAATAACAGAAACCAAAAAAACCCATTTATTGGTCACCTAGAATATGAATTAAAGGACCAGTAGACTTATAGCTCCCAAAATGTGAAGTAATAATAATCTGTTGTTCCCTATAACTCAAACCATACAAATTGGGAAAATGAGGTCACTTGACCATGATGCTGGCCTATGCAGGCTCACTGGTCAGGAATCTTAAATCCATGAGAAATAAGAATCACTCAAGACACTTTTTTTAAAACCACAAGAAAATTTATGTATCTTTTATTATTTGTAAACACATTTTCAGGATAAGTGGAAGCTTTTCCAAACCCCACAAAACATCATTCCAGGGTAGCTAAGTTCCTCATACAGAAAATCATCAAACAACTCAGTCATATAATGAACCTGCTTCTTTTGCAACTGTGATGCAAGTTGTCAACCAATGTCTCAGAATTAAAGTAGAAATTGCTTCTAGCCTGGAGAACTGTGTCATCGGGAAATGTGGAAAAGATGAACTATCTTTTAAAGAAAACCTTAAATAAGATTTGTCAAAAAACACAGTTAAAATGGACAGAAACACTTAATCTAGCTCTCCTTCAGGCCAGGATGGCCCCTAGAGAAGGGCTTGAGTTAATTGCTTTCAAGCTTATGTACAGAAAGCCCTTTTTAGGCAACCTAAGGGAAATATCCAATCCTCCAATAACCTTAAACAGAGCCCTCCATAAGTGGGCCTTGCAGTTAAGAGAGCATCTCACAACAATGCATGCCTAAGTATTTTAGGCAAACATGCCCCTAAAATACACAAATGCCCACCCTCTCCATCCTTTCTCAGTCTGGGATCAGGTTATTTTAAAAGTTTAGAAAAACAAACACCCTGAAAAATCAGCTTAAACCTAAATTGGAGGGACCTTATACAGTACCATTAGCTTCTCTTTCTTCTCATAAGTTACAGAGAATCAAGTACTGGGTACATCATACCAGAACATAACCTAACTACTTAACAGATCTGGCAGATAAAAGAGATCCTAAACCAGAGACCACAACTGAGCATAAAGTGAAAAATGAAGTGGATCCGGTTGGGATCCTGTGTTTCCTATTCAGGAAGGAAAAAAAAAAAAAAAAACTAGCAGATATTAATTCTGTCCTTTCTCTTACAAAATCTACCAATAACTAACCCTGAAAGAAAATACTAATCATCTCTCACACTTGTTCTGCAAATCATCAAAAACCCCTAAAATAGAAATAAATCTTGGTACTGTGTAAATTTGCCCAATCAATATCAAGTAATACCTGCACCAGCTGTACTGTGGAATGCTTCAGTTACTCTGCACCTTGAAAGCAGAAGTCAGAAGAGCCTTCTTAAACAAAATTCAATAAAATTTTGAAAAAACTAATCACAAATTCTGTACCACCACAAATAATCAAAGAAAGTCAATGAATCCCTTCATGTGGCTTTTTAAAAATCACAAGATTTGCCAGGACTGCAGTCACATCCTTGTACTTAGACATAGATTGCTCCAAAGAAGTGAGAGTATTAAGAAGCTAAAGAACAAAGTCAATAACCTCATAACATTAGGAAATATATTCTCCTTCAGGAACTTGTCCAGTTTGCCAATTGTCCATTCCCTTCATTATATATTATCTCAATTATTTTGGCAATTGCACCCACACTCATATCATTCATGCAACACTTTATTAAAAAGGACCACTGATGGGTTCTTGTTATTGATGACTAGCCTCATGAGTCTTTGCTCTTGTAATTGAAACTTAGCCTACTGTTATGGGGTGCCTAAGGGTTGCCACCTGAAAGCCTCCTTGTTGCTCAAATGTGGCCTCTCTCTAAGCAAACCCAGCATATGAATGCATTACCTTCCCCCCAACGTGGGACATGACTCCCAGGGATGAGCCTCCGGGACAACGAGGGATTAATACCAAGTGCCAACTGGCAATATGATTGGAAAAAGAACTTGAATAAAAGGGGGAAAAGGTAAAGAGAAATGAGTTCATGTGGCTAAGAGACTTCAAAGAGAGTCGGGACGTCATCCCAGAGGTAATGCTTACGCACACCTCAGTAGGATCTCATTGAACACCAAAGTGCATATCATCCCACACAGAGGGGCTCCTGAGGGCTCTGGAGACACCCAGGTCCTATATAAGGGGGGATAGCCCCAGAAACTGATGCCTTATCATTGGGCTCTACTTTGGAATCTGTCCTCCTGAGAGTGACAGAGTTGGACTCAAGTAAGTCCTCCCTGCACATGGTCCCTCAGTACCTTCAATTCAAACCTATATTTGAGGCTGGAGTTTGTAGGTGTACTTCCAAAGACTGGAGCCTCTGGCTTATCTATGTGCCAGCTGTGCCTGGAATCTCGGTGGAGCTGCAACTCCTACCCTACAGCTCAATGGACTTATCCAAGTCACCTGGCGAGGAGGCAATGATGGGCAATGGCCATCCCAGGGAAAGGAGAGGGCCTGCAGGTGCAGGCAGGATAATCCCTTCCACCATATCCATGGGATATAAGCCCTCTCTCACTTGGAGGTGGAGTGGACATCACCATCCCAGTCCCCTCAGGATTGGGAGAAGAGCTATGGACTAGAGTGGACTTAATGGTATTCTGTTGTAGACCTATTGTGATTAAAGCAATGGAAGAAATTACAACAGTGAGGTGGAGCTGGTGGCCACTGGATGCTTTTGGGGCAGGGAGGGGAAGGGCAGTTGAAATACAGGGGCTTTTCCGGGACTTGGGGGTTATCCTGAGTGGCACTGTGGCGACGGATGTAGGCCATTTCACATCAGCATATACCATGCAGAACTGTGTGGGAGAGAGTGTGGTCTATGATGTGAACTATGGTCTATGCTTGGTGGCAAGGCCCCAGGATGTGTATAAACATTGCAAGTGATGTGCCACACTGATGAAGGATGTTGGTGTGGGATGTTGTGGGAGGTGTGGAACATGGGAATCCGTGTAATTTCTGTGTGTTGTAATCTAAGCAACTTTTAACACCTTTTAAAACATATATATATATATATAAATATATATATATATAAAATAATATTTATGTAAGCAAATGCACATATATGCATATATATTTATATATCATTTTACACATATTGGTATGTATTGTGAAAAATTTTATTTTTACCCCTAATAAAAAAAGAAAAAAAAAAGCAGCTGCAAACTTTAACAAACCAAGTTTTCTTCCTCAGACCATCCTCTTACAAAGAAATATATGCCCATAATTCCAGCTGGAAGCAGTTACAGAAGATCTGAACTTTGTCCCTTTCCCCTGCAATAAGAATATCATAAAAAATTAGAAGGAGGGAATTGATGGATGTAGTATGATTGAATACCTGAAAGTAACTTGTTTCTCTCTCTGTTGCTAGGATAAAAAGGAATGAATTATATATAAGTTTAAAGGTAATGAGATGCAGCCCTCTCTTGGTGCCAAATTCTGCTTTAGGTGGTCAAGAATATCCTGTTGAAGCAATGAAATAGAAAACCATATTCAACCACTTGGCCAGACCTTCAGAAAAGAAACCCCTTGCTTTCCTCACTTCAACATGCTTAATTATTATAATAAAATTCTCACCCAGGGGTAGAGTTATCTGCCCCTTTTTTATCATGCAAATATGTGCAAGCATGATTGTCTGAACATACTAATCATAGAACTAGCCAGTGTGTTCATCCATATGCATAAAAGTTAATACATAATCAAAGCAAATGCTAAGTAGTAACTTAGGTATTTAAGCAAGAGTATAACTGCAGCACAAGGAGTCAGGTCTGAGTCACTTTAAACCAATCTTGGCCCCTGTTTGTAGACATAAAAATGTTAATGTTTTTCTCTATTTATCACTAAAGGTCAAGCTTTGGGGCCTAACAGAGTGGATAAGAAAGGATGCTATATTTGGTCCAATGCCTGTTCTGCATCAATTGAAAGTATCATGTGATTTCTCTTCTTCAATTTATTAATGTTATTTATTACACTAATTGATTTTCTTGTGTTGAATTATCCTTGAATAAATGGGATAAAACAAACCTGACCATTGTGAATAATTCTTTTGATATGTTTTTTAATTTGGATTGCAAGTTCTTTGTTGAGGATTTTTGCAGGTATATTCATTAGATAAATTTTCTGTAATTTTCATTTTTCATAATATTTTACCTGGATTTCTTAGAGTAATTACTGTGAGTTATGATTTATTGAGGAATCTTCAAAAGTGCTCAAAAATCTATTTGTTAATATTTCTGAGATGTTAGAAAATAAAATACATTTCTTAGACTTCCAGATCTTGGTGAAGTGTGTAAGCACCTTGGAAGATATCATTCACACCCCAAAAACAAGAAAAATGTTGAACAATCTGAAAAACAACCACTCTTCTTATATCTATCTGATAATTGAAGTCACAGGGCAACATTTTGCCCTGAAAATAGAAATGTTGTTGTTAATGTGAATCACTGGTAACCTGGAGGAGAAGGACAGAAGTTGAAGATGTCTCCCAGAACGAGTATGAGTAGGAATGTTTCAGTGAAAGGTGACAAATTTCTGGATGATCTCTTGGGACACTCTTAGGAGTTTAATTCTCCAGGAGACCCAGCTTTTTGAGTAGGAGAATGCATTCTTAACTTTTATTTCCAAAGACCATACAAGGTTCTGTTTGTGAAGAAGAGAGAAAATTTCCCCTTGTACTTCCAGTATAAGAGGGTAAAGCAATCATTTGAATAGGCCTAAAGTGAACTGTTCACTTTAAAATTGACTCCCTGAGAAAGACACTATTTCACCAGACAATAACCAATTAGAATTTGATCAGAATATAAGTGAGAGGAGGAAATGAACATACAGCCACCTATATACTTCCTTGTTGGGGAATTCAGATACTGAACTTAGTCTTCCTCTGGCTTTTGATAGTGTGAAAGGAAATACCCATATTCATCTCACCCAAATTCTCCTGTGTCATCTGGTCTGGTGTGGGGTTAAAAACCTGAGAAACACCTGTGAATGTCATAGCTTTGGGGCACAGGTTAACTAAAGTTGAAGACCCAACCATAAGATTATACACTGAACACTCCCCTATTGATATCTCCCAAAGCCTCCAATAAACCTTCTGTATAATAAAACTTCATTACTACAGAAAAATATTTAATACTGAGATGATAGTGAAGAAGACTCCAGGATATACCAAAAATAATGGAATCCCAATCTGAAGAAGTTTGTAGAAATGCTTGTCTCTAATAACTTACAGTACAGTAAATTCAGCCTAACAGGTAGAAAAACACACAATTTCACCCTTGTATTAGTAAAATTATGTACTCACATTGGGAGGTGGGTTGAGTGGAGGTGTTCTTCATTTTAATTCATTCCTGTGGGCTTGAACTCATTGTAAATAGAACTTTTTGAAGATGTTATTTTTGTTTAACAAAAATAACAGTGTGACCCAACTGACAGAGAATCAAAGTTACTCCTATTACTGGGGACTTCAAAAAGAGAAAGTCACATGGAGAGGAGAACCTGAATGTCAACATAACTTGTAAAAGGAGAGTTTATTAGCATGTGAAAGGAAAGCCAAGAAAATCAAGAATTGTCAGGCAACCAAAATCATAACAATTCCTGGAGGAAGCAAGCTCTCTATCCTCAGAAACAATGAACCAATGAAGTCCAGTTATCATTCAACACGTTTTGTGATATTTCTCATAGTAACTAGGAAACTAAGATAATTTTGGCACTGGAAATTGAGGTGCTGTTATTACAACTCTCTAAACATGGGAAATGGGTTTGGAATCAGGGAATGGGGAATGATTGGAAGAACTATGAGGTAGTTAGTAGAAAGCATAAATGGTTGGTTTTGAATTAAATTAGCCTATCCAGATAATGTGGCCTCAGTTGAGGGTGGGAAAGATGTCTATCAGGGAATAACCTGATTATTCAACACATGACAAATGAGAGAACTAGGCTTCATGTGAGGGTTTAGCAGAATAAACTTTATAAATGTATTTTTGCTGAACATGGATCCAGTCAGCCATTTCAGTGGAAGTCAAGATTTAAAATAATGTTATCTAGGAAAGAGCTGTGAAAAAACATTTATCTGATTTTTGCTCTCCATTCAACTGCACGCAATATGAAATTTTTTGAAAACTTGGTCTAAAGCACATCACAGCAAAACTGTTGTGAAAGAGACAGGGAAGTATTCCCTGAATATAAAGAGACAGAAACTAGGATGCAGATTTGTGGACCAAAGAGATTCATCAGGCCCATGCATTCAGAATGTGTCCAACATTCTGAGGCTCAGATATGGTGGGATATATACTCTGGTGTTCTGGGAGATGAAGGCCCCTGTGAAAGCACTTGGAAATCATGGAGTTGCTTCTCCATAATACCTGGAGGACAAAGCATTGATCTACAGATCACTCTTAGACCTTGCAATTTAATGGAGTTTGTCCTGTTGTGTTTCAGACTTTCACTGTGATCCATGATCCTTGTTTTTCTTCTGCTTTACCCTTATGAAATGGGAATGCTTATCCTATGTCTGTCTCACCACGTTATTTTGGAAATAAGTACATTTTTCCTAGATTTCAAAGGTCCATCAGACACAGAGGTATTTTGGCTCAGAATGTAGAATATCCCTAACTTATTTTCATGAGACATTAGATTTAGAGTTATTTAAAGGACTTAAGGCCTTCACTATGTGATGGAAGGAATGAATTTTACATATGGGAAAAAATAATGTATTTTGAAGACCCAGAATGTAGACCATGCTATGATTCATTGTTTATCCATTACACTGGGTATATAAATAGGACATTTTATAATATTATTTTTAGTTAAGGTGTAGTCCAGATGTGTAAATTTTATGATGTTAAGATACTTAGGAGACTTATGTGGTAAGTCAAAAGGTCCTGGGAGAGAGAGGAGACAACATTGACATTTGATGAGAAATCCAAAGAATTCAGAGATGACTGGCCAGTCAAAATGGAACTGACCTCCAGAGGTGACAAGCGATCTAGCCTCTGAAACAATGAGCTTGTAAAGTCCTTATGTTGTGCCAAGCCAAAGTGATATTTGTCATAGGTGCCAGGAATCACTAAAAGTCTATTTAACTCAATGTGTTTTTCTCTGTTCATCCTGAGTAACTTTCAATCAACATCTTTACAAGGCATCCAGAAATGCCTTACAGGGAGTCTAAGGAGACAGAGGGTGGAAGAAAACAAGAATCAATATGGATTTTTTAATTTCAATTCCTCATCAGATTACCCATTATTAGTATATAGAAACACTGTTACTGTTTGTGTACCAATCTTTCATCTTTGCCATTTTGCCAATATAGTATATTATTTTTAGTAGTTTTGTTGTGGATTTTCAAAGTAAAGATCATATTATCAGTGAATAGAGAAAGTTTTGCTGCTTCTTTCATATTTGGGTGACTTCCTTTTTCTTACCTAATTGCTTTAGCTGGAACTTCTAGCTCAATTTGAATCAGAGTGGGGACAGTGGACATTCTTTTCTTGTTGCTAATCTTAGCAGGAAATGTTTCAGCCTTTACTCATTGAGTAAAATGTTAGATCTGTTTTTTTCATATATGCACTTTATTATATTGAGAAAGTTTCCATCTAGTCCTAACTTTTGGAGTGTTTTTAACAAGAAAGTATATTGTTTTTTGTTCTATCTCATTTCTACATCTATTGAGATGATCGTGCAATTTTTCATCTTCAATTTATTACTGTTGTGGATTGAATTGATTGATTTTCTTATGTTAAGCTACACTTGCATACTGGTATAAAATCCACTTGATTGTGATGTATGATTTTTAATGTGTTTTTGGATTCAGTTAGTAAGTATATTGTTCAGGATTTTGTAGCTATATTCATTAGGGATAATATCTTTCTTTGGTATTAGGGTGATTTTGGCTTCCTAGAATGTGCTTGATATTGTTCCTTCTTGCTTAATATTTTGGATGAGTTTGAGAAGATTGGTATTAGATCTTCTTTAAATGATTAGTAGAATTCATCTGTGAAGCTATCAGGTTTTGGGTGTCTATTTCAATTTCTTTACTTGTTATTAGTTTGCTGAGGTCTTCTATTATTTCCAAAGTCAATGTAGGTTGTTCATGTGTTTCTGAAGTGTGTCCATTTCATCAACGTTGTTTAGTTTGTTAGCATACAGTTGTTCATAGAATTCTCTTGTGATCTCTCTTAATTCTCAGGAGTCAGTGGTAATGTTCCCCTCTCATTTTATAAATTATTTTGTTTGCATCTTCTGTTTTTATTCTTTGTCAATCCAATCAATTGATATTGATATTATTGAAGAATCTAGTTTTTGTTCTGTTGATTCTATTTTTTTATTCTCCATTTAATACTTTTTGTTCTGTTGATTCTATTTTTTTATTCTCCATTTAATTTATTTCTCCTGTAATTTTTATTAGTTATTTCCTTCTACTTGCTTTGTGATTGTCTTGCTCTTCTTTTTCTAGTTCCTTCAGGAGAGCAGTAAGGTCTTTGACTTTAGATCTTTCTCCTTTTATTTTTGAACATAATCATCAAGGGTTATAAATTTCCCTTTCAGCAAAACCTTTGTTGTTTCTCATAAATTTTGATGTGTTGTGTTCTCTTTTTCATTTGTCTTGAGATATTTACTAATTTTTTTCTTTTGATTTCATCTTTGACCCACTGATTATTTAAAAGTGTATTGTTCAATCTCCATATATTTGTGAATTTTCCTATTTTTAACCTGTTTTTAATTTCCAATTTTGTTCCACTATGATGAGTGTAAGTGATTTGTATAATTTCAATGTTTTAAAATTTATTGAGCTCTGACCTATGACCCATTATATAATCTATCATGGAGAATGATCCATGAGCACTTGAGAAGAATGTACATCCTGCTGTTTGGGTGTATAACACTCTATAAATATATTTTAGGTGTTGTTCATTTATGTTATTATTGAAACTCTATGTATCCTTACTTATCTACTGTCTGAATGTTTTATCCAATATTGAGAGAGGAGTATTGAAATCTTCAAATATTATTGAATATATGTCTACTTCTAACTTCAGTTTTGCTAGTGTGTGTCTCATGATTTCGGGGCACTGAAGTTAGGTGGAAAAATAATTTCATTTATTTACAATGGTGACTAAAATAAGAAAATATTTAGGAATAGAATTTGTACACTGAATTATCAAGTTTATCTGAAGGGACAATGGTCTCAATAGACAAAAATGTCTTTAAAAAAACAAGAACAAAGTTGGAGGAATCTTACTTCCTGACTTTAAAGCATATTAGTTAGCTACAGTGGTAAAAAAAAAAAAAAATACTCTGCTGCTCTTAAAAGAAATGTAATTGGCACGCATACGATAACATAGATGAACTTGAGAATGTTACGCAGAGTGAAACAAGCCAGACACAAAAGGAGAAATATTGTGTGGTCTCAGTAATATGGGTTAAATACAAAGAACAAACAAAGAATTAAAACATAGAGCAAAGGTTGCTAGGAGATAGCGTGGACTGAAGAATTGTACTAATGTTAATATATGTAGAATTTTTAATTAGATTAACTTTAAAAGTGTGGAAATGATAAGATATTATAGTGAACACAACTAACACGGTTGTTTTATAAATGGGATTGTGACTGAATTAGTCCAGGATTGAAAATGTTAACTGAAAGAAAGTAAGGGAATAATCGAGGGTCTGAATAATATAGTGAAACCAGAGGTGGAGAAGGATTGTTGTTAATAATACAAATACAAAAATATTCTTCTATGATCTAGGAAAAATACATGTCACTATTAAAAGGTGGTAAGAATATGGTGATACATGGGGAAAATACAATTAATGTAACTTATGGACTAAAGTTAACTGCAATGTAGTAATATTCTTGATTCAATGACAAACAAGGTACTATTTCAATGCTAAATGTGAATAAGAGTGTGTATGGGAATTTTTATTTTCAACTAAGGAAAATATTAAAAAATTTACTGAGGCTATGACTGCACAACTCTGTGATAAAAGTGAGAGTCTCTGAGTGTACCCTTTGGATATGCTGTACAAGGTATGGTACTATGTAACACAGTGACCCATGTGGTGGAAGATAGACTGTGGTTAACAGTACAAATATGAGAGTGTTCTCTCATAAATTATAACAAATATGCAATACTAATACATGGCATTAATAATAGGACATTTATGGAACAATAAATCAAATGTATACTATGGTCCATAGTTACTGTTAATAGGCTAACCCTGTTCTTTCATAATCTGTAACAAATAATCAACAACAGTGTAAATTGTGGGTGGGGTGCTGATGTATGGGAATACTACACATTATGGATGATTATATTACAGGCTCACAACTTCTCTAACAAAAATATATTTAAAAAATAAAACAAAACAAAACAAAACTACATGGTACTGGCATAAAGATAGTTTGACCAATGTAATAGAATTGAGAGTTTGGAAATAGACTATGACATCTATATTTAAGTGATTTTTTATAATACTGTCAAACCCACCAGCTGAGTCAGAATATTCTGTTCAACAAATGGTGCTGGAAAAACTGGATATCTATATCTAAAAGAAAGAAAGAAGAGCCTTATCTAACACCTTATACAAAAATTAATACAGAAGGGATAAAGGGGCCAAAGATAAAAACAAAACATAAAGCTAGACTATTTGGGGAAGCATCTTCAAGATCTTGATTATTTGGAACTTACCCCAAAAGTAAGAGCAGCAAATGAAAAAATAAATGCAACTGCTTCATGGTTAAGCACTTTTAAATTTTAAATGATTTTTAAGAAGGTTGAAAAGCGCCTACAAAATGGGAAAAAATCTTCAGAATCCACATATTTGACAAGAATTTGATTTCCACATTATATTAAAAAATATGCAAATTAATGACAAGAAGACAAGCAACCCAATTAAAAAAATTTGAATAGACATTTTTCCAAGAGGAAATACAAATGGCCAAAAAGCATATGACACAATAGTCTACATAATTAGTCATTAAGGAAATGCAGATCAAAACTATAATGATATATCATTTCACAAATTATAGAATGACCATTGTTTTAAGAAGCAGAAAACTACAAGTCCTAGAGAAGACGTGGATAAATAGGGACATTCCTTTACTGTTGTTGGTAGTATAGAATGGTATACCATCTGTTGAAGACAGTTTGGGGTACCTCAAGAAGCTGAATATAAAATTGCAACATGATCCTGCAATCCTGTTACTACAAATATATTTGGAAGAATGAAAAACAAGGATGTGAACTGACATTTGCACAGTGATATTCATAGCATCATTATTCACAATTTCTAAAATAAGGAACCAGCTCAAGTGCCCATCAACTGAAGAACAGATAAATGAAATGTGATATACACATATGATGGAAAACTATTCAAAGATAAGAAGAAATGAAATTGGGCTATATATGACAGCATGGTTGAATCTAAAAGACATAATAAGCCAGACAAAAAATGAAAAATTTTTGTATGTTCTCACTAATGTGAACTAAATATGATGAGCAAATTCACAGAGGTGAACTCTTCAGTATAGGTTACTCTAAAATAGAATGTTGGTTGAAAATGGGAGCTGATGTTTAAAGTATGTAGAATATTTAATAAGGTTTATTATGAGGGTGTGGAAATGAATAGAGTCGATAATAACACATGATAGTGAATATAACTAAGATTACTAATTTATAAATACAATTTTAGACAAAAGAGGAAGTCTGCTTATATAAATGCCAATTGAAAAGGAGCTAGAAAATAATCTATGGGATGCATAATACAATGATTTCAGTGGTGGATGAAGATCGTGGTTCATATTATAGATATAAAAATGTTCTTTCACAAATTGTGAAGAATATGGTGATACATGGGAAAATTAAAACTAATGTACCTTATGGATGACAGTTAAGAGTAACATTGTAATATTTTGCAGCAATGGCAAAGAGGATATATCAAGTCTAAGGGTCATCAATAACGGGTATAAATGGGTATAGGAATTTTCCTTTTGGGGTAAGGAAAATGTTTGAAAAGTGAGTGAGTGATGAGAGCACTAGTCTGATGAAATTAAGAGCCACTGAATGTACACTTAGAATGTATTGTAGAAAATGTGAGACTGATAACACAGAGGATCCTGTGATGGATCATGGACTGTGATTAACAGAATATATGAATATTTTCTCTTGAACTATAACAAACATATAGTGCTAGTACAGGGTGTTAGTAACCTGGAGGGTTGGGGGAAAATACATCAAATGTGTGATACAGGCTATAGTTTGTAGTAATATTTTGATGATACACTTTCATAGTTTTTAATATATGTTTCAGAACAATGCAAGTTGTTGGGTGATATATAATGATATACATGTTTCTTTTGTAAGTTCACAACTTTTATTTTACATTTAATGTTTATGTGTGTTCATGTATGGATGATATATGTCAATAAGGTTTTATTAAATAAACAGGAAACTGCAAGTGCTGGAGAGGATTTGGTGGGAGTGTAAAATGGTGAAGCCTTTGAAAGATGATTTAGCAGTTCCTTAGGAATTAAATATAAAACTACCATATGATCTGCCAATTCCCCTTGTGGGAATATATTTAGAAGAACTTAATGCAAGGATGTGAAGAGTTATTTGCAGACTGACATTCATAGTGGCATCATTTACTATTGCTAAATGTTGGGAACAACCTATGTGCCCGTCACATGATGAATTGATAAAAATATGTGGTATGCACATATGATGGAATACTCTAAGATGAAATTAATTAGGAAAGCACATGACAACATGGATGAACCTCGTTACATTTGTTGAGTGAATTAAGCCACACACAATATTGCATGTTCTGACTGACATGAACTAAATGCCATGAGTAGATTTATGGAGTAAGAATATATAGTGTAGGTTATTAGGAGACAGAATTGTGTTGAAGAGGGATCTGATGCTGAATGTATTTAGAATGTTTAATAAGGTCAATTGTAAATATGTGGTAATAAGTGGAATTGATAGTAGCTCATTTTAATGAGGGTAATAAACTGCTGATTTATGTATGTGATTGTGGCTGAAAGGGGTAGTCTAGGCATGTTAATGTTAAACTAGAGGATAAGCTATGGACTATATTGCATAGTGATTTTTGTGGTAGATGATTGTTGTTAATATATAAGAAGGTTCTAGTACAAGGATTTTAGAATATGATGATGCATGGAAAAAATAAATCTAATTAATTTATAATCTATAGTTAACAATAATATTGTAATATTTTTGTAGCAAAATAAGAAAGGTACTATATCAATGTTAAATGTTAATAAAAATATGGGGTTTAGTTTTATGACCTATGAATATGATTTTTAAGCATTTTTTCTTCTTCATTTTCTTCATTAAAAAGGAGATTTTGAATATGTAATTTAACAATCTATACTTATCTGTTCATCTTTGTGAACACTATAGGAAAAATTGAGTTTGTTTTTAGATAAATGTGCTTAGACAGAATTTTTGGAGTCTTGCTTCCATAACTTAAGCTGTCTTTGGTCTAATTTATTTATTTGAATTTGAAATAAAGTTTAATTTTAAAAAATCAATATTCAGATATTTTAGAAAAATAATATCAGTAGTTTAAAATATCTATGATTAATATACTAAGAGTTATAATGAAAAAGTGGTCAATATATAAAAACAGATGGTTACTGTAAATAGAGACTTGGATAGTCTCTACATATAAGTCATTATTTTATGCAAATTTTGTTTTTCATATTGTTGTATATTTTTCCTGACTTATTAATTTTGTAATTTAAACTTTTGAAAATTTTTCTACTTTACCTTCTAATTCATTCAATACAAATTTTGGATAATTCAATGTGTCCTAGATTTATTAAGGAGTTTCTAGTTTAAATCTTCAATATATTTCATGATTTATCTTTTAGTAAAAATGTTGTTCATATAAATATTATTTCCACATATATAAAAATAGAACGCCCAAAAGTCCATCAAACAATATCAAAAGGAGTAATATAGACAAGTCATATACTTTTGCATATTTCTTCTTGTTTAAAAATCTCACATTCAGCATAGATATAAATGACATCTGAATTTATGTATTTTCATTTTTTTTAATGAGCTGCTCTCTTTTTTTACTTACATCAAACTTTTTTTACACATATACCATATTCTACAAATGTACATTCCCACTTCCCCTCCAGCCTGAAATCCCAGTAACCTTTATACTATTTCCTGTATCAGTGGATTTGCTATATGTTTTATATTTAATAATTTTAATATATATTAAAATGTTTTTAGAGAAATTGTGGGTTACAAAACAATCATAAATAAAATACAGGATTGCCATATATCATCATACTACCAAAACTTGGCCTTGGTGTGGAATTTTTTTTTGTAATTCAATGATAGCACTTTCTAATAATTTACTATTTATTAACAGTAATTACCTTTTTACTTGATGAAAGATTATTAAAATCATACTATTACCTGACATTCATAATTTACATTAGGTATTTTTTCCCATTTATTACCCTGATATTAACATCATATATTAGTATAGTACATTTGTTATAATTCATTAAAGAACACTCTTATACTTTTATTATTACCTATCATCCATCTTCTATATTAGGGTTCATTGTGTTTTACAGTCCTATCATTTATCTTTTAATTTTTATTGTAATAATATATACATCCTACACTTTCCCTCTCCAACCACCTTCACCTGTATAGTTCAGTGCTGTTGATTACACTCACAGTCTTCACAATCCATTTTCAAACCTTTAGCATTAAGCCAAACAGAATTTTTAAAAGATGTCATGTAATATTTTACTTAAGGTGTCCTGTTGATTTCACAGAGCACACTGCTTTCAATGTTCTTCCTAGTTGCAGTACTTCTCAGGGCTTCATGCTTAAAGCTGAAAAATATTCCATTGCCTGTAGATACTACATTTTGTTTATCTCTTCATTCATTGATGGACACTTGAGTTGTTTCCAACTTTTGGCTCTTTTTCCTTCATTTTGCTGATCGTTCTGCCAATTTTGCACTTGTGTTGTTTGTCTTTTTATTGTCACATTGTAAATAGATTTATATATTGTGGATATTAAGCAACTATCTGTCAAATATATGGTTTGCAACTATTTTCTACCTATCTATAATTTAAATAGAAAAAAGTAAATTTGTTGAAATTAAACTTATCCATACTTTCCATTGCTCTTTTAGGTTTTGGTGTCATTTTTAAGAATCAATTTACCTAATCCTAGGCCATATGACAAAATTTGTCATATGTTGTCTCCTAAGGCTTTTTAAACATTTAGCTTTATGCATAGGTTCTTGGAACATTTGAAATAATTTATATATAAGATGTAATGTAAGGGTGGTGGGCAAGAGGAAGTGCTTAATAAGCTTCCAAGGGTCAATGTAGGGTCCCCTGGGAGGGGGAGGAGGTCTGTAAGAGGATTGAGAGACAATTTTCTATGGTGAGTTCAGTCACCAGGGACCCATTTTAATTTCAGATGGGAACTCAACCTGTCCAGAAGAGGTGAGGTGGACCTACTCACAAAGGCATTGCATCCTACTGCCCTGATAGAGAAAGCAATAAGAATAGAAAGGGGACAGGGACACACAGGTTCCTTATCAACGGGTACCTACTTACTTGCAAAGATTCAAACTTGCCTGATGGAAAGTGCCTGAATAGCTTTCTGAGGAGCTAACTTACACAATGAGAAAATGTAGCTCAGTGGAGGAGTTTTTGCTTGAATGTACAAGGACCCTAGTTGATTCCTGGCTCCTCTTAGAGTAGTGATCTACTGGGATATGAAAAATCCATCTGATATTTGAGGATAGGGAAAACATAGACATTTTTTCATATTAGCTTCACTTGCGTCTCTTATTTTTCTTAAAAAAAGTGTTTCTTTTTTAAAAAATTAACTTAGTTTACTTGAAAAAACCTGCTTCAAAACCTCGAGAGAGCATGCTCCAGGGTAATTGATTGATGACCACTGGCAACGTGAGAAGAATCTCAGAGGCCTAAGAGGGAAGGCTGTTTTTCCTTAGTTTTTCTTTGAATGCTTGCTTGAGTGTTTGAGTTTTATTTTTTGTTTTACTTTCCTCTTTATCCCCCCCGCCCTTTTATAGATGCTGTTGGTTTGTTTCATGTTTGCTGTGTTCCTCTTCTTTAATTTCCCCATTTCTATGTATACTGATTTTGTCTACCACACTCTTTTCCTTCCTTCATCTTTCTATCTCCCACTTTCTGTTGTAGTTCTTATATTTCACCTCTTTCTGTTTAGACCTCAATTTTTCTGGTTTTTATTTCTATCTCATTTATTCTGTTTTCTTTGATTTATTAACATTTTTATTTTTGTCTTTTCTTTTCTCTTTCCCCGTTTCCTCATCATTCTGGACTTTTAATTTATTCTATATGTTTTTCTTTTCATTGTTTCCTGTTTCATTGTTTGTACTACATATTTTTTCCCTATTACTCTAGAATGATTGCATGAGTTAAAATTTCATTTTCCTTGTTTTTCTATGGCTCATCTTCTTCCATTCACAATTATTATTACAATTATCTTTTTCTTATCTTACCTCTTTCACTTTCTTTGCCCCTAACCTTTTTCCTTCAAGGAAACATAGACAACAGCAAAGAAATAGAATAAAAGGAACAAAGGGTCAAAGACAAAACTTAACACACAAACAAAAACGGCAACTAAATAAAACCCTAAAGCAGGGAGAGAAGATAATCAATGAAAAATTCATCAAGATAAAAAGATGACCAGACAACAAAAATATTGTAAATCATACTGAGTAACAGGAAGACATGGCCAAGGCCAAGGAACAAACTTAAAACCAGGAAGAGATGTAGAACAAACAACTACTCAAATCTGTCCAAAAAAAAGTCATGAGCCAACTTAATGAAGTGAAGGAAGAGATTAAGGACATTAAAAAGACACTGGGAGAACATAATGAAAAAAATTACAAACATACTTAAAAAGATAATGGATATGATGGTGGTGAATGGCATAATCAAAGAAATCAAAAATACACTAGAAGCATGTAACAGTAGATTTGAACTAGCAGAGGAAATAATTAGCCATGTCAAAGACAGTTCATCTGAAATCAAATTGATAGAAGAACAGATAGATAAAATGTTAGAAAAAATCCAGCAGGGTCTTAAGGTTTTGAACCACAACATAAAATGCACAAACATACACATAATAGGCATCCCAGAGGGAGAAGACAAGGGAAAGGGGACAGACAGACTGTTGGTGGAAATAATGGCTGAAAACTTCCCAACCATATTGATGGAGATGGATGAGCAAGTTCAGAAAATGCAGCACACCATAAACATTATAAATTCTAAAGGGCCTATTCCAATATATATACATGTAAAACTTTCTAATCCTCAAGACAAAGAGAAAATACTGAAAGCAGCAGGAGAAAGGAGAACCATTACATACAAGGGAAGCTCAAGAACATTAAGTGCTGATTTCTCACATGAAACCTTCAAGGCAAGAAGGCTGTGGTATGATATAGTTAAGGTACTAAAAGAAAAATAAACTGCTAGCCAAGAATTCTCTATTTTGTTATGAAAGCAGGCATTCATAAATGAGGGAAGATGAAAATATTCATAGATAAACAGATAAACAGAAATTAAAAGAGAATGCCAATAAAAAAACCAGACATACAAGAACTATTAAAGGGAGGTCTGCAGGTTGAAAGGGAAAAACAGGTGAAAGAGACATGTAGGAGAGTGAAAAAACAACTAAAAAGACAAAAAGGGTAATAAAAACAACATATGGCATACATAAACCCAAAGAAAATTTGGCTAATGTAAGTAGTTCCTTGAAAGTAATAACACTGAATGTTAATCAATTAAACTCACCAGTCAAGAGACACAGATTGACAGAATGGATAAGGAAATCTAACATATCCATATGCTGTCTACAAAGCCCACCTTAGACCTGGGGATTCAATAAGGATTAAAGTGAATGGCTGGTAAGCAATCCTACAAGCAAACAATAACCAAAAATGGTGGGAGTCGCTATAATAATATCGGACAAAATAGACTTTAAATACAAAACTATTGTGAGACAAAAATGGATGCTAAATAAGTAAAAGAAGTAATCTTTTTAGAAGAAACAAAAATCATAAATATTTATACACCTAACTAGGATGCCTCAAAATACATGAAGCAAACACTGGTAAAACTAAGTGGAGAAATAGATGACTCTAACAGTGGGGAATTTTAATACTCCATTATCACCATTATGCAGAACATCTTGACAGAGAATTAATAAAGAAAGAAAGACTTTGAATAATATATTAGAAGATCTGGACCTAATAGACATATAGATAACACTACCCCCAAATACTGTAGGATTTACATTCTTCTCCAGTGTACATGGATCATTCTACAAGATAGACCATATGCTAGGCCACAGAAAAAATCTTAATGAATTCAGAAAGATTAACATTATACAAAGTAATTTCTTTGGCCACAATGAATCACCCTGAAAATCAGTAAGGGCCAGAGAACCAGATTAGGAAAAAAGATATGGAAGTTAAACAACACACTCTTAGACAAACAGTGGGTCAAGGAGGAAATCCCAAAGGAAACCAGTAACTACCTTGAAAGGAATGAAAATGACAACACAACATTCACAATCTAAGGAATGCAGAAAAAGCTGCACTGAGAGGAAAATTCATAGCCATACATGCATATATCACAAAAGAAGAAACAGTTAAAATTGCATACCTAACTGCACACTTGGAGAAATTAGTAAAAGAACAACAATCTAACCTCAAAGTAAGAAGGAATAAAGAAATAGCAACGACTAGAGCAGAACTACATGAAATAGAAAATAAGAAAGCACTAGAAAAAATGAACAAAACTAAAACCTGCATCTATGAGAAGATCAATTAAATTGACAAACCCTTTACTAGAGTAAGAAAGAAAAAAATAAAGAACATGCAAATACACAAAATATGAAATGAGGAAGGGGATAACTCCACTGACCCCACAGAACTAAAGTGTAACATAAGATTATACTTTGAAAAATTATATGAAAAAGAGAAGGATAATTTAACAGAAATGAACAAATTCCTAGAAACACATAAGCAGCTTACATTGATGAAAGAAGAAAATGATCAACTCAATAGACCAATCACATTAAGGAGATAGAATCTGTCATCAGAAACCTCCCAACTAAGAAGAGACCAGGACCAGAACTCTTCACAGGTGAATTCTAACAAAAATCCTGGAAAGAACTAACACCCATCCTGTTTAAAAGCCTCCAAAAAAAAATAGAAGTAGAAGGAACATTGCCTAAATCAACCTATGATGCCAACATGACCATAATACCAAAGCCAAAGATGCCACAAGAAATGAAAATTACAGACCAATCTTTCTAATGACCCTACATGCTAAAATTCTGAACAAAATGCTTGCTTCTCACATTCAACAACACAGCCAATGAATTATACACCATGACAAATTGGGTTTCATCCCGGGTATGCAAGGATGGTTTAACATAAGAATATCAATGTAATACAAAACATAAACAAACTGAAAGAAAACAATTCAAATGATCATCTCTATAGACAAAGAAAAAGCATTCAACAAAATCCAGCACTCTTTCCTGATAAAAACATTGCAAAAGATAAGAATAGACAGAAAATTTTTGAACAGGATAAAGGGTATATATGAAAACCACACAACTAACCTCATATGCACTGGTGAAATCCTAAAAAGTTTCCCTCTAAGATCGGGAACAAGACAAGGATGCCTACTATCACTACTCCTATTTCATACTGTGTTGGAAGAACTTGCTCAAGCAGGAAGACTTGAAAAACATAAAATGCATCCAAATAGAAAGGAATAAGTAAAAAATTCACTATTTTCCAATGACATGATCCTATTCATAGAGAGCCATAAGACATCTAAAACAAAGCTTCTAGAACTTACAAATGAGTTCGGTAAAGTCATAGGCTATAAGATTTATGTGCAAAAGTCAGTAGTATTTCTGTACAACAATAATGAACAAGCTGAGGAGGATATCAAGAAAAAAATACCATTTAAAATAGTAACTGAAAAAATCAAATACTTAGGAACAATTTTAACCACAGATGTTATTAATTATACACAGAAATTACACAACACTGTTAAAGGAAATCAAAGAAGACTTAAATAATTCAAATAATATGTCCTGTTCATGGATAGGAAGATTAACATCAATAAAATGTCTAACCTACCCAAACTAATCTGCAGTTTTAAAGCAATCCCAATAAAAATCAACACAGCATTTTTTTTACTGAGTTGGAAAAACTGTTAATGAAGTTTATTTGGAAGGATAAGAGGCCCCAAATAGCCAAAGACATATTGAGAAAGAAAAATGAATTCGGAGGAATCACACTACCTGACTTTACAATATACTACAAAGCTACAGTGGTCAAAACTGCATGGTATTGGCACAAGGATAGACACATTGATGAATGGAACCGATTTGAAAGTTCTAGTATAGATCCTCGCATATACAGTTATCTGAAATTTGACAAGGCCACCAAACCCACTCAACTGGGAGAGGATGGTCTGTTCAACAAACGGTGCTTGGAGAACTGGATATCCATATCCAAAAGAATGAGAGAGGAGCACCATCTCACATTTTGATCAACTCAAGGTGGATAAAAGATCTAAATATAAGAGCCAATGCAATTAAGACTTTGGAAGATAATGTAGGGAAGCATCTATGGGACCTTATAAATGTAAATGTTATCATGAACCTCACACCCAAAATATGAGCAGTGAAAGAAAATATAGGATAGTGGGATCTCCTCTATCTACAGTGGGTAGAGTGGTAGGGTGGGTTGGATGGTCCATGGAACAGTGGGGAGGTTTGGGCAAAGGACTAGGTGAACACTGTGGATTTCCAGATATGTGGTTGAAAGTACAAAGTTGGAAACTCTCCTATGACAAAATGACAGGGAAGTGTTCCTGGTTGAGGTTGTTGGATAATGGAGCATTCAGGACATGACCCAGCTTGGGCAGCCTTCTAGGGAGTGTATCAGTGAAAATTTTATCATAAAGTGTGGTATCAGTGGGTGGAGACCCACATAATTAGTGGGAAAGTGTTGGACTCCCATCCTGGGGAGGACCAATATGTTCTCAAAAAGAAGGGCAGGAGTCTCTACAGAGGATGGACAGTTCCTAAAAGGGGATTTGCAAACAACTATGAATCTTGTCATCCAAGGAGTGAAGTTAGGTGGTCACCATGGGCTCTGAGGCGAGAGGGAGGAAGGAATAGAATAGATGGAACAGTGGTATTTAGTGGGCAATGGACGTGTTCTACATGATCTTGCAATGATGGACACAGGCCATGTTAAATATTATGATAATTCATAAAAGTGCATAGTCTAAAATGTAAACCATATTGAAAACCATTCACCATGGTTAGTAGCTATGTTTCACTATTTGTATATCAGTTGTAACAAATGTACCATCCACATATAAAACCGTATTAATACGGAAAGGGGGAAAAGGGGGAGGATATTGGACATATGGGAGTCCCATGTATTCTGTATGTGACTTTATTGTGATCTAAAACTTCTTTGAAAAGAAAATGAAAACTAATATTTATTTTTAAATGATGTTACACTATTATAATAATGCTATTTGGGGAAAATAAGTGCAAAATTCAGAATAGAGTCAATATTTCCTACGTTGCATATTTTTCCTCTTGTCTAATGTGAAAAGACATTTGTGCTCCCTATTGTTTCCTACCACCTGAAAATTTTGGGTGTCTTCTGAAATAGATTCTGCTTAATAGATCTGTGACACTCTAATGAGATTCAGCAGGATGAATTTATCTGATCCATTATCAGTTTATCAAAAGCACATTGAAGGAATTTGTTGTACATGTTTTTTATCTGTTATAGTAATCTTCTTCCTCATATGAGGTCAATGCTCTCATGCATTATTCTATAGATATATTAATATTTTTGGAGGTTTACCTTCCTAGAACTTTCCTGAGGGCCCCACCACCCTCTTGTTTCAAAGACTGTAATTAAGCATGGGGATGTCAATAGTGTAGATGACAGGTAATATATTATTCAGCTCAGTGGTATGGTAGTCTTTGGGCAGAAAGTACTTGATAGGTGTTCCATAGAAGAGAGACACCACAATCATATAGGAGGAATAGGTTGCCAAAGCCTTTCTTATCCCCAAGTTTGATCTTAATTTCAAAGCAGTAGAGAGAATATACCCACAGAAGCCATGATAGCAGATATTGAAAGGAAGAAAAGCACAATGCCACTAATTTTAAAAAAGCCCATTTTTATAAAGAGATGTATCAGCACAAACACATTTCAGGAGAGCTGTGATCTCACAAAATAAACAATCAATTTCCCTGCAGTTCCAGTAAGGGAGATTCAGAGTATATATGACATCAATCAAAGTATTGAGCAGAGCACCCATCCAGGTGCCAGCCAGCATGTAGGCACAGATTGTAGGGAGCATGAAATTGAGTAACAGAAAGGGTGGCATAGAGCCACATAATAGTCATAAGCCATTACAGCCAGGAGAAGGTAATCTGCTCCAAAAAGTGTAGTGAAGTGGATAAGCTGAATTCCACAATTAATAAAGGAAATGGTATTCTTTCCAGACGGGAAATCAGTGGCTGTTTTGGTGAAATTAACAGTGTTATAGAAGAGGTTCATGATGGAAATTTGGCTGAGAAGGAAATACATAGGGGTATGGAGTCAAGAGTCCAACCAAATGAGAATCAGCATCATAACATTTCTGACAAGGGTAGGAAGAAACAAGAAACACCAAGAAGATGAACATGAAGAGGAGAGAGGGAGGTTGAATGTAGTGACTTAGTCCCAGGAGAACAAAGTCACTTCCACTGGTCTGATTGCTCCATAGCCTCATTCTTTCATTCTTAATTTATTATCCTGAATCATTTAGAAAAAATCTTTAGTCCCACAACTAATTGGTATCTCCTTCATTTTATAATGTGCCAACATCACATACGTAACATGTGACTTTCAATTTTCTCTACCACATTAGTCTTATCAAAACTATTGCCATGTCATGGCATGCTTATGTAAAATAGTTTAATAAAAAATTATCAAGATATTATATTGCATTATACTCCTTGAAATTTTAGAAATTAAAGTACAAATTGATTAAAAGTAAAAATCACACAGCTTTTAAAAATTTATCTCTATCATCTATCTCTATTTTTCTCCAAATCTATCTCTCCATATATCAATTTCCCTTTTAATTTACCTATCAAAATCTATATTTCTGTATATGGGTATATTCCACACAGATTCATAAATACATTCTCTGGTTTTGGTTGGTCGAGTTTTGCATGAATCAAAGACTGCATAAATGGCATAATTGTCATAAGAAATTTTTTATACAACAATGTAGTGTGTTAGCTCTTTTGCATATGCTACTTTACCTGTATAACAGACCTGCAAGGGATTACATTTCTTGTTTCAAAGTGCAAGTTTAATTTTCAGAGAGATCAATTAATAGTGCTTATTTAGAAAACAGTTAAGTACCAGGGCCATAATCTGTTCTGGATATTTTCAAGATCCCTGTAACTTGTCTCAGCATTTTCCTAATACGGCCTCTTAAACAATGATTTTCTTAAAGTGTTCTTTATTTTGAAATCAAGATGGGTACGTTTGTCTTTACATTTTTTTTTTTTTTTGTAATTTAGTAGTTGAAAACATAGGACAATCCTAGGAGGACACAAAGAAGCCCAATATCAAAGCAGTTGCCTGAATGGTGAGATTTAGTAATTTGATTCCATATACTCAAAAGACTCAAAGATATAACAAACCACAAAAACAATGGAAACAAAATAACAAGCAAAAATTGCTATTCATGATGAGATTTGACCAGAGGATTTGGTGATCTTTTTCATCTGTGTTTCTTTGAGTAAAGTTGTGTGTGAAGGGAAACAAAAAATTATCTTTTCAAATGGGCAATAACCTAGTTTGAAGCAGGGTACATGAAGAGGACCTCAATTGGTTCATATGCTATTTTGTGGAAATAAGAATAAAGTAAGTAGATATGTTAATTTTGTTAATGAATAGGCATAACATTGTTCAAGATGTTCCACTAAATCTGGGTCATAAAAACATATCTATGACAATATCAAAAATAAATTGCATTCAACACAGAAAAAACATCTAGCCTTTTTCTTATAAAAGGTTAAGCAGAGTCACTGGTTGCCACTCTCTATAGTGATTTCTTATATTTGGAAGCATGTTCATCTATTGTCATGCTATAGCTAGGAAATAACATGAAATTACATATAATTGATATTGACCCCTTAATATGCTTTGTTGTAGATTTCCCAAGGCTTTCTATGTACAGGATCATGTCGTCTGACCATAATGTAATTTTGACTTTTCCCTTTCCAATTTTGATGATTTCATATATTTTTCTTGCCTAAATGCTTGAGCAAGTACTTCTAACACAGTGGTAAATAAGAGCAGTGATAGTGTGCATCCCTGTCTTGTTCCCAATCTTAGAGGGAAAGCTTTTAGGATTTCACCATTGAATATGATGTTAGCTGTGGGTTTTTCATATATATTCTTTAACATGTTTAAGAAGTTTCCTTCTTTTCCTGTCCTTTGCAGTTTTTTTTTTTTTTTTTTTTTTTTTT
>JAQZBX010005219.1:0-57232 GCA_029593785.1 Cabassous unicinctus
TGAAATTGTTCTGTATGATACTGCAATGACGGGCACATGACATTATACATTTGTCAAAGACTATAAAACTGTACAGCACAAAGTATAAACCATAATGTAAACTATAGACTTTGGTTAGTAGCAATGATTAAACAATGGTTCATCAGTTGTAACAAATGTACTACACTAATGTAAGATGTTGCTAATATGAGAAACTATGTGGCGGGGGGAGTGTGGGGGGGTTATATGGGAATTCCCTATTCTTTCAGTGTAAATTTTCTATAAAAGAAAATCTAAAATTTCTCTATAAATAAAATTTACTTTTACAAAAAGGAATTAAGAAGCAAAAATGGATTCAAGTGTAAAATCAATATTAAAATAATAATAATAGTAGTAGTAGTATCTCTCTAAGCAACAGAATAAACTGGCCTAACATGAATTCAGAAAGAAAAAAAAACCTTCCTACATTATATGATAAGTGTAGTACATGACATCAAGGCATATGTGGCTTTTCCTAGGTATCTCTCTCTGTTGCTTTAGGTAAACTTGAAACTAAATGCCAGTTCCCTCAGGCATGTGAATGAGGTCCAAAACCCCATTTCCTTCCTTCACACATTCTTCTCCCTTGATGGAGACAACCATCTTGTTCTGCCTGGACCCTTCATTCTCCTTCTTTCTTCAAAGATGTCTTAGCATCAGCTTCCTAAGACTGGCACTAAGCACTAGGGGCATTGTACCAGTCATCTTTCCCAGGCTTCCCCCTTCCTTTATCATGGTTCAACTTTCTAATCAACTGAGATAGAAGTTCTACCATATTCAAAGGAGGCTGAAGGATTTCTCTCTAAGTCCACAGATATTTCCAGGGCCAGAAAGAGAAAGAGGAAAAAGAAGGAAGAAATCTAAACTGTTTTAGCTTTGAGACCATAATATAGATACAAGACCCCCATTTTTTTTTTCCATATTTAATATTTTCCAAATTACAAGACCCCCTTTTAAACTCATTACTGGGATCAGTTTTCATACAGTGGTTTCAATTCTCTTTGCTTTCATACTCCATAAACCAGAACTTTTGGGTAAGTTTTGGGCTCTCACAATTAGAGCTCAAGTTACAATCAGATCTTGTTAAATACTTGTTAAATAAGAAAGCAAACAATAAAATATTACAGTGCGTTCTATGTTTCCAAACATATTACCTGAGCCTCCCCATTGCTCTGTTATAATTTGGGTATATAGTAAATCAAAAATAGTAACTATATTGTCTTTACTTGTAAACAAATTGACCAAAACATCATTTTAATAATTTGTAAATAATGGTGCCTGAATCCATATTCTTTTCTTAAACTCTTTACACACACAAACATACCAGTCAACCTTCCAGAAAAAGTTTCTGGGTAATAACTACCATGACAAACTTGAATACACCTGCTTCCATTACTGAGCAATGACTGCCAAGCAAACATACAGTACTTGCTTCAGATATTTGTGAGA
The DNA here is from genome assembly GCA_029593785.1 of Cabassous unicinctus. NCBI lineage: Eukaryota > Metazoa > Chordata > Mammalia > Cingulata > Chlamyphoridae > Cabassous > Cabassous unicinctus. Next base: position 1,468 of record JAQZBX010005219.1, read on the forward strand.
ATGATAGAGGTTGGGCTTCCTTGGTCTGAACCCAGTTTCCTCACATCCTCTTAAAACAACTTGCTTCAGAAAATAATTTTTTCTAAAATCTTCTTTTTTATTAAATCCTTGCTGATATTTTTCTATAGAAAAACCAAGAAGTATAGTTGAGAATATGTGGTTTAAAAAGTCCACTGGTGCATTTCTATCAGAGGTTTAAAATTAAGAGGATTTCTTCAAAGCTTGTCATGAGTTTTCAGTTATGCAACATACAAAGAGAAATAAAATGTCTCAAAATCATTCTTACTTGAGTACCAGACCCCTCTACTTCCTAATGTACACATTTTAGCATTTAGGACCATCTGTTTAAATTCACTAGTAAATTGGGAAATAATTATTAAATTATTGGGAAAAGTTAATTGTTGTTAATTTGCCTTTAAGAGAAGTTAAAATAATGTAAGCAAATAAACAACTCAAGGTAGGAAATACATTTTACAAGCCTGCTTCACTTTCATAGCTCATCCAATTATTTTTTTTATTTAATAATTTTTTTTCTTTTTTAAAAGATACTTAGATTACATAAATGTTACACAAAAAATATAGGGATTCCCCATATGCCCCGCTCCCCACACCTCCCACACCCTCCCACATAAACAACATCCTTCATTAGTGTGGCACATTCATTGCAATTGATAAATGGATCCTGGGTCATTGCCACTGAGCATGGACCATAGTTCACATTGTAGTCTACACTTTCTCCCACACAGTTCTGGATGTTCCGGGACGATATAAAATGGCCTATATCTGTCATTGCAATGTCATTCAGGACGATTCCCAAGTCCCGAAAAAGCCCCCATATTACAACAATTTTTCCTTCTCCCTGCCCCAGAGCCTCCAGTGGCCACTGCTTCCACATCAATGTTGTAATTTTTTCCATTGCTAGAATCACAATATGTCTGTAGTCAAATACCAGTAAGTCCACTCTAGTCCATAGTTCATTCCCCAATCCTGAGGATTCTGGGATGGTGATGTCCACTCCACCTCTAATTGAGAGGGGGGATTTAATGCCATACAGCGAATGGATGGGACTCTCTTGCTTGCAGTTGTAGGCTCTCTTGTTTCCTTGGTATGGTGGTTGTCAATCCTCACCTCCTTGTTAGTTGTCCTGGGTGAGTCCAATGAACTGGAGAGTAGGTGTTGCAACTCTGCTGAGGCTCCGGGCCCAGCTCGCACATGGACAGTCCAAAGATTCCAGTCTCTTGGATGTACACCTACAAATTCCAGCACCAAGTATAGGTTTAAATAGAAGGGACAATGAGCCATGTGTAGGGAAGCCATCATTGAGTCTAACTCTGTCACTCTCAAGAGCACAAACTCCAAAGTAGGGCCCAATGGCAAGGCACCAAATCATCTAATTATTTTTACTAAAATAATGTTTAATTAAAGGACTGGTTGGAAGAAACCAAGTAACTTTGAGAAAATTAAATATAGTTCCTTTAGTAGCACATTAAATAAGTAGGACATGTGATTTCCTTAATATTAGATCTCCAGAGTTTATATAGTTGCATAGACAAAGACATAGATTATATATTGAGGCTCTGTAAAAAATAATAATTTGCATTAGGGAAAAGAATTAATAAAAAATATCATTTTATTGTATTGAGCTCATCACATTGTCATATTAAATTATATATCAACTGGTTTACCCTGAAAAATAGGAATGGGTATCATGAACCCCAAATGCTAAAAAAATATATCAACAAAAGGAATAATTAAAATGGCAAACAAAAGAAATAAATTCTTAAAATCTTAATTCCCAATTTTTTTTTCTGATTCTCTCACAACAGAACCAAGAATATTCCCCAAAGCTCAGTTCTACATCTCTCTCTCTTTCTCTCTCTTTAATTACACCTTCAACTGCTTCTGAAGCAGTTCACTTGGGTCCCTGACTTACCATGACTGATATGACTCCTCAGTCATTTCTCCAAGTATCCAAAAAACAGTTTTGCTTGGAATTTGTATTAGTCAGGCTTCTTCAGAGGAACAGAACTGACATTTGTATGTAAATATTAAGAGACTAATTACAGGAACTGGCTCAGGTGACCATGGGGATTGGCAAGTCTAAATTCTGTAGGGAAGGCCACCAGTTTGATTCTCAGTGAAGGTGACATTGAGTTTCTTAGGAGAAACCTCAATTTGAGAACGCCAAAAGTTCCCCAGGAGAAGCTGGCTGTCTGAAGAAGAGATAAACATTCTTTTTCTGACTGCTGAAATCCTAATCTCTCCTTTTAAGGACTCTAACTGATTGCAGAGGAGATTCCTCTCACTGCTGAAGACAATCTTTGTTGACAGTAGATGCAATCAAATGACTAATGGTTTAAATATATGAAATGTCCTCACAATAATAATATGGACACCATAATCTAGCCAAGTTGACATGTGAAATCAACCATCACAGAATTCATGCCAACAGATCAAAAACTGATCTCCTGTTACAAGTCTAGCTTCTTCTCAATTTTCTTGTAATAGACATGGAAATAGCCTTCTTTTGTTGGCATCTTGAAAGTCAGATTGGTATTTTTTGAAATTATTTTTCATTTACTTTTCTTTCTTTTCCACAAATCAATTTAAAATACCATAGACTCTCAGCAAATGTAGTTTTTAAAATCCATATCTTTTGGGTTTTTTTTTTAGTTCTGGCTATTATTATATTATATTATTATATTAAACCTAAATTATTTCAATGGCTACTTTCATGACTCCAACCCCTTGACCTCAAATCTCCCATTAATGGATTAGGAATTATGATAAGATGTCAAAGCCCACACACATGGTAACTCTCCAAGAGGGAAGCCTTCTTCCTGAGTTTTTCCCAGATTCCTGAGCTCTCTCTGCTTTAGGACTTCTTTGCCAGTGATCGTGGTAGGGACTCACTGTTTCCTCTTCCAGAACACCCAGAAAAACTGCATTTTGCAACCTCCTTTACAATTGAGTTGAGGCCATTTGTCTGAGTTCCAGCCAGTGGAATGTGGATGGGAATAACATAAGCCTCTTCCTGGTCTGGACCTTAAAAATACCCCACATGATAACACATCCCTTTCTGGAATGACATTGGTGGCTGCATGTTCCATAAGGTATAGCTAAGAGTCACCCTACCTACCTTAGACATAATGGGAGAAAGAAATACACTTTTATAGCGTTGAACCCCTAAGATTCAAGGGTTGTCTGTCACATCAACTCATATTAGTACCCACTGCTTTATTCTACTTCCAGATAACCTGTTCCTTAGGTGAGATAGCTGAAGATTTGGGGACACAAAATGAATACTTTTATTAATTTATATTAATTCTAAATGAGAGACAAGAGACAGAGAATGAGGCATACCACCAAAAATGCTCAGAACAAGGAATTATAGGGGTATGTGATATAGTCAAGCCACTGCAAAGTTAGACGTAAGACCCGTGGTTCAACTTAATTGCTTATGAAAAGGCTTAGACAGCTTCAATCATTTCATTTCCAAACATGCTTGATTCTCTCATAACAACAGGGCAGGCTGCATACATCCTATAGACATCTACCATTTCTATCCTGTGAAGACTCAGAAAATCTCCCCACCAGAAAACCCTCCTACACTCCAATTGGCAAAAATTGTCAAATTCTGTCCCATCAGCACCCACATGACTTTCAACTGCCTTCTAACTCCCTTCAGACGCTCTCATTAGTTTGGGCTTTCTGCCTGGTTCTGGATTTCAACATCTTCCCTAAATACTGTCTTTTAGGTCTTACTGGGCTCCAGGGTCAATGGTATGTAGGCCAGCCCTAGGCTTGCTCTACAGCAGCACAAGATTTAGAAACTCCAACTTGAACTTTCCAGTCCAGGAACACTAACAGCTTTTCCTTGTTGTTAGTCCTCGCGTACCTCAATATCTCTCGTTTGGTCCCTTGACATTGCATACAAATCTATAAGCAGTTCCATCATGAAATTAACTTAAAAATACCAACGGAAAATTATTTCTCTTTTCTGTCAAGACCTTGCCTAAAAAATTTTTTTAAATTTAAAAAAAAATTTTTTTAACTTTAATGGAAGTTGTGTGATCTTTATAGATTTGGCTTTTATAAAGCTAGAGACTCATGTGGTTCAATGAGAACACCCCTTTGAAGGAAAAATAGCACAACTGCAGAAGTGATTTTAAAGTAGTTTAAGCCCATTTGTAATCCACCACAATACCAGATACAAATCCTAGTGGAAGCAAGGGGCTGTACGGGGTGGATACAGATGCAGAACATTTTGGCATGGACTTTTCCCCTGCCCATGGGAATTCAGTGGCCAATGACACCTTCTTCTCTCTATATATAGATAAAGGACACTTTGCTTCCATTGTCATTTCAGAAGAACTGGTACTAACCATCCATGCAAGGTGTTGTCTACAAACACTGGTTCTTGAACAAGACCATGTCTTAACCAAGAAGTAACAATATCACTACCTTCAGCTTTCCAGGAATCCTGAAAGCGCTTCTTCCTACAGAACCTTCATTGCATTTAACACCACAGTGAGTCCAAGTGTGTTTTTGCCCTGAAACAAAGAAGGGTTTGATTTTCTCAAAATATAGCATGCTCCAAGCAGAAGAGATGGGGGATCTGGTTTTTACACTTTAAAGCACATTGTATCTCTGCCAAGCAAAGGACAATGAACCATTTCCAATGACTATTTGCAAGGTGCAGGGTTAGTGTTTGTTGCATGGAGTTAAAACCAGGAAATGAGTCAGTGAAAAAAAAACTCCCAATGAAATGGCTTTTAGATGTACTTGTTCATTATTCGTACAAGTGTTTGTCTTAAAAGGATATGCTCATCTGTTCCAGTCACTAACATTTATACCTATCCAAGCCACAATTAACTCCTATTGAAAATTTTGTTTTCATGGTTATTATGGAACTTAATCATGTTTATGGATGGAGCCAGTTTATACATTTGAACCAAGTATCTCTTGCAGAAGAATCTATTTCATTGTGGACAGATCACAAAACACCTTCTAGACAAATGCTCCCCACAATCTGTCATTGAAACAATGTGAAGTCAATGTTCCATACATGAAGTAGAGTAGAAGGGAGATTTTCCAAATGTTCTTGTTATTTTCCAGGGAAAGCTTAGTCAGGTAGGTAGGTAGATAGATAGATCTTTGGACAGACATATAGAAAAACAGACTACTGGATACCAGTTGCCTATATAGAGACTAAATATAAAAATATATACAAGAAATATTTCTATAAAAGAATTGTGGTCTTTGTAGAGTTGTCCCTTATATATCTGTGTGGTTCAATCAGAATCTCCCATTCAAGGGTATTGTTTGTGGTACAACTACAAAAGTGATTAAAAAGTAGTTCAAACTCCTTTGTAATCTACCACAAAAGCAATATTTTTCCCCCTTTCTCTCTACTTTTCTCACACCTGCATTTGATACCAGACTGATTGTTTCAAATGCCCCCAAACTTTCTCCCTCACATAGCCTCTATGGCTATCATATGTATCACTAGTGCAGACTGGTCTAGTGTCCATCTCAGCCAACAATAATCCATTTCAATGAGGGCAGAGAGGAGAAGCTGAAAAATTAATGTGAACATAATTGCACATGAGTAATCTTCCCCCAAAACATTATTTAAACATATTTTATCAAAAAGTTATGAACATTCACTCTAATCAACTTTCTTTTTGTTGTTAGGAACAGAAACCCACTCAGCCTAGCTCTAGAAAAACAGGAGAGTTACTGCAAGAATACAATAGGCATTCTTTGGGCATCCAGAGGCAAGAAATTAAACAGAGTTGGGGCCTTTCTGGAAAGCGTAAATTTAGAAAGTGAGTCTTCTCTTTTGGTTTCTTAGGGGCCATATGCCTCTTTCTCTGTTTCTCTGCTCTGTTCTCCTTGTTTCTCTGGCATATGTTCCTCTGTTTACTCATCTTGCATGTGGTCAGCCTTTGAACTTTCAGATTGGCTCTTCTTAGTCCAACTTCCCTTCGTGTGTCTTAGTTAAATTCCCAAGAGAGAGATTCTGAATAGCTACTGGAGAAAAAGTGGATTCACCGACCTTGGGTCAGGGATTCCTCCCTGGTTCAGTTAGTTGGGACTTGGAGAAGGGATCCCATGGAACACAGTGCTTCTCTTGCAGAGAATGCAGCCTAATCTGCAGTCACACCTTTGGAATTCTGGAGTCCAACTGAGTCCAGCAATATTAGTCTGATGTTTGACAAGTGCCCATGACAGGACATGGTGGGTCAGCTCACTCACCATTCATTCCAGCTCCTTTCTAGTGTGCCTTCATATATTGCAAAACGCTAAAAGATATATTTCCTAGACTCCCTTCCCTTGAAGAGAGGTTTCTGGATACAAACTGGTTTCCACTAATTAGAAGCATTCACATGAGATTTTTGGACAGTGAATGTGAGGTGGAGGCTGTCTCCCTGCTATTTTTGGCTTTGCTATGGCAAACATGGTCAATGAGATGTTTGAGCTTTCTGTAGCAGCATGTCCACCACTAACCTCATGTGAGTGGTGGTAGAAGTCAGGAAGCTGACCCTGAATCACAGCCAACATGGTGTGTTCGTGTGGACAACAGTTCCAGTGATAGCCCCCTGATTCCCCACATTCCTGGCAGAGGTAGTGGCTTCTCTGGGAGGCTAGTCCAGGGAACTTGTTCTGGGGACCATTCCCAGGGACTTTCCCCCAAATCCTAACCCTATAACCCTTCCAAAGAGTTTTTAAGAATCAATATCCTTATATTAAATATTTTTCTGCTAAAAATAGCCACAGTGGTTTCTATTTCCTGCAACTAAAAAACCACTAGACCCAGATCAATAGGATTCAGCTTCCCAATCAAAATCTGGAGGAGAAAGATGAAAAGTCAGGGAGAGTCCCACTTGGTGTCTTAGCTTGCTAAAAATTGCTGGGAGCAATATACCAGATATGGGTTGGCTTTTATACTGGGAAAATACTAGGTTAAAATCTTACAGGGACCAGATATAGCTCAAGTGGTTAAGTGCCAGGATGTAGAGGCCAAACCATGAGACACTCATAATAAATAGGCAGAGTGGCCATTCTCCCATCTACCAATGGTCCAGTTGAGCTCTCCTGGTCTGGATCTCAGGGTCATTTCTACTGATACTAGTATGTAGCCACATTTCTGACCTTATAAGTAAACTCATTCCCTTGATTTTTCTTGAAAAAAAAGTAACACAAATCAATTGGAAGAGTCAAATAACTATTTTCTTAATAAAGCTCAAGAATGATGTCAGAAGTCAAGATGCATGCACACATAGGTTTGGACAACAAGAGGACTATGCAGGAACAAAAACATATTTAGAATTAATAGAAGAGGAGTTAGAGACTTATATAAAAGAAAAAACAAGAAAGATCAAATTAAAAAGGAAAAAGAAATAAGAATGGTAAAGGTAAACAAGAATTTATTAAACATTTTTGAGTGCCCAATAAGTGCCTGGCATTGTTCTAAGCTATGGAATGTTGCAACAAAAGAAAGACAAGGGAAAAAGAGGTGGCAAGTGATGAGACTTAAGAGACTTTGAAGGCTGCTTAGAACCAGATCAATGAAGGGTTTTTATAAAACTGTGACACTGTCCTTTAGAAAACAGGGATCCATGGAATTTCATTTTTTAATTTCAGAGAGGTAAGTAAGTCTGGTCCATGTTCAAAATGGATTAGCCAGAGAAAACATTTGTAGCAGACAGAAAAGTTAAGGAGCTATTGCAGTAGTCCAAGCAAAAAATTATCATCACCATCAACTACATCACTCAAACTATAAGTTTCCATCTTGGATAAGATGGAATTAATCACATTAGGGAATGAAAAATGATTTTATGTTGGAGGAAGTAATGAATATCAGTGGTGATCTGTTGAATTTAAGGTCCCTGTATAAAATCTAAGTTGAGCTAAGTGGAGAGTTATATCTTTCTGTTGAGGTTAAGGGAAATGTTTGCCAGACCAAGAGAAACCAAACCATCAGTTTCTCCAGAACATATACTACTGGGTGCTTAGAGCTTCCCCTGATCTTAGGTATTATCTAACATGAACTAGCCAGGCCTTCTTCCTGCAAGAGTTTCCTCTGAGGACAAATCCCCTGCAATTGTCACCAAGAGTCACAAGGAATTCTCATAATTTTGAAATATAGCAGCAGATCACTTACCCTGAAGTATAAATACTTCCAAACAGGCTTTTAAGTCAGACCCAAATAAACCATGTTTCAGTGTCCAAAGCTACCCTGTACAGAAACAAGACCTTGCACAAAGCCCAAAAAATTGATGTCCAAAATAAACTTGAGACAACTACTTTATGGAAGCTCAGGTATATCTTCTGAACTAGAAATACCACATTATTTACTTATCCCCATGTCTCCCCTCCAGCTTGCTAAGCGCATCAGCAGGATTATGTCCTAATAGACATGCCATATGGCCCCAACCCCTTTAGCTTTACCTTATTGAACCAGAGGTAGAAACACAAACCAAACTGGGCCATTAGATTCTCTCTTGGGAATCACTTAGTTAAGGAAATTCAAATAAGAAGTTCATAAAAACGTGGTCCATTTAAAAAGACTATATGCAAGCAGATGAATGAACAGACAATGTGGACTTAAATCAGAGAAAAATTAAGCAGATCTCCAGTAGAAATGATAGACTATCTGTCCCAGGAACAAAAGAGATAGAAGCAGTTAGCTGTCTGACCTTGTTCCAGTTCCTGGGAGCTTCCCAGTGACCAAGGGCACCAGGGACAAAAGGTATTCACGTACGGGTTCCTACCCTTTCTCTCACGTGCTCCATCTCCCAGATCATCCCTCTTCATCCATACTTTAAGGAAAGTTATCTCTTTGCTAGTTTTCCTTTAAATTGAAAGCACACATGAAGTTCTGATAAAGTGGGACGAAACTGAGAAGAATTCTTGCTTGAATGAGAAAGGCAAAAAAATTTTTTAAAAGCCAGAAAATATGTAGCAAGAGAGAAAAAAAAGTTTAAATAGTGTTGCATGTCAGGAAGAGTTCTAGAGGTGGTTTGTTGAATGTGATACTGCGAAAAAGTTCTGAGTCAAGAGAAACAGAAATGGGATTTGTGAAAGTGTTGCTATGGTTTATGAGTTAGGTTATTTTAAATGTTCTTCAAAAGATCCAAGAATATAATAGAATTCTTATTTAATATATTTTGGACACAAGACAATGCTGGTATAAAAATGACTAGGTACTGAGACTGGTACTTGAGACCTATAGATTTATTTAGGTTATGCTCACTATAAATTTTCCATTTATCCATCTATCTTTCTATCAACCTACCTATCTAGCTGACTTTCCAGTTCTTCTTTCTGAACACTTTTTAGACACCATCTTAAAAATTTTACGATTGGATCCTGAACTAACTTCATTCATTTCATCTTCTCTCCATTTTTTGTGTAACACAGGGTTAGGTATCCTTGATCTTATTTCACAGAGAGAAAAACTGAAGCTCTGAAGGTCATTTTGGAATGGAGAAAATATGGAATTCAACTATCTTTTCCATCAACCTGACCTCCTTTGAATTTACATGGAATTTTAAGAAATATTTGTTGAAAGTAAAAATAAGTGGATAAACGTTAGATAGTAAAACAAGTATTAAAACTTCTGTCTCTGGCTTTTAACTCCCATTCTCCTAGCAGACTGGCCCTCTGAACTGCCCCCCACAATGTCCCCTAAATTTAATGATATCAAGTCCACTGGCATTTAAGTCTTTCTACATTCAATAGCTGGGGAAATTGTCATTGGTATGCAAACTAGTCTCAGGCAAGGAACATTACTCTTTAATCTCCTAATTTTAATTGGTATGCCATCATGCAGACTGGGGTTGCTAATGACCTAGTTTGTAGATTAAGACCAGCAGACCTGAACTGCAGTATGCCATTAGTTACAAATAAAAAGAGGAAAAACACTGAACAATGATAAAAGAGGCCATTTCAAATCAGAAAGAAGATGATTCTTGCTCATCTTACCCAAGGTTCATGACCCTATTTCAATGTCCATTTGTAACAGTATTCGGATTAATGCTTTCTGCTTGGTAAGATAATTTCAGAACAGTTGGTAAATTGAAATGATTTGCTGTGTATATACCAATGTTATTGGCTGGACGGGAAATGTTGCTGAACGATTTGTTCACAAATGACATTGTTTCAACAGAGAGAGCTGTTTCTTTCACTAGGAAACAAATCTTTAAATGCAAATAATCTTTTACTATTTAAGAAAAGCATATTTGTCTCCAATGAAATTAACTTTCATTATTACTTTCATTGTCTTTTCACTCTCCAATAAGTAAAGAGTCTAATACATGTTAATTTTTCATAGATTTCACACAGGTCTATCTCCAATAAAGAAAAGGAAAACTTCAAATGAAAAAGAAATTTACGTTTCTATCTGCCCATCTATCTCTCTCTCCACCTATCGATCTATCTATATTTCTATCGATCTATCATCTTCATCTCTATCTATCTTATCTATCTATCTATCTATCTATTACATCATTAGAAATCTTCAGAATTTCTTGCCTCATTAGGTTCAGACCTCTACCAGTGTGGCAGTTTGATACTATATATGAATTCAAAAAATAGATATTGGATTATGTTTGTAAACTGGTCTGTTTCCTTGGTGTATTAGATTGTATTAGACTCAGAGGTTTCACTTTTACTTGATTAAATTAAGATTGAGGTTTTGATTCAGCCATGTCAGTAGGATATTGAGTCCCCAACCTCTTGGTGGGCAGGGATTCACAGAGAAAACAACATGGCAGAGAAGAGAGTTTGAGTTTTGATGCTGGAGCCCTGCAAAGAGATCCAAGCCGTTCACCTGCAGCCAAAGAGACCAGAACCCTGAACAGCTGAGAAAGCCCAGAAAGAAATGAGCCCTGGGGAGAGAAACAAGCCTAATGTTAGCCTACAGCCAAGAATGGAAGGAACACAGAGCCTTAAGTGGGAGAAAGAAGGTTGAACCCTTATAGACATTGGCAGCCATCTTGCTCCAACCAATGGCAACAGACTTTGGTGAGGGTAATAACTTATGCTTCATGGCCTGGTAACTGTAAGCTTCTACCCCAAATAAATACCCTTTATAAAAGCCAACAGATTTCTGGTACTTTGCATCAGCACCCCTTTGGCTGACTAATACGACCAATAAGAAATGGACCTTATCAAACTCAAGCCATCTGATCAATTGAACTTTGTCTAGTTTATTTCTGTCTCAGACATCAGCCCACCTGGATTAAAGTTTCCAGGTCTACCCACCAAGTCATAGGATTGTGATCATAGGCATATTATTTAATGTTTCCAGATAGCTAGAGAGATAGAAAATAGATAAATACTGATGGTGATAATGACAAAGATAGATAGATGATAGATGATAGATAGATAGATAGATAGATAGATAGATAGATAGATAGATAGATAGATAGATAGATAGAAAGATAGACAGATATGGTCAATATAGATGATAGAGATTTATTTTATGAAATAAGAGTAGAATAGTCAAATTGAGGGGTGAGTCTCTTAACTTTAAAGGAGCAAATAAGAAAAACTGCCAAGGATATCAGAGCAGACCAGGAGAAAAAAAATAGCTGTCTTGCTCTGAAAGCAAAGCAAAGGAAACAAAATATAATATAACCTTGATTCTGTACCCACTTTCCCACTCTCATTATCCTAGGCTCCCTGAACACCTTCTTCTTCTAAGGATTTTGGTTTTACAGAGGTTACAGAGAAATAATCAAGGGTAACTAACATTTATTGAATGCTTTCCTGCACCATCTTATTTAATCCTTCCAGAGCCCTGAAGGTAAATATTGTCCCTTCTTTTCAGAAGGGAAAACTGAAGTTCTAAGAGCTTGAGCATCTTGCCCAAAGAAACACAGCTAGAAAGTAATAGAGCTGGGATTTGAGCCAATTCTACTATATCATACTGCCTCTAACAATTTTGAAGGATGGGCAAAACAGGAAAATTTTATTTTTGGAAGGATTAGAGAAGTTTATGGCAAATAATTGCATCATTTCAATGTCATTGCTGCTGCAAGCTAGGATGGAAGGCTCTGGTGACTGAAGGTGGGGAGTAGGTGTGGAGACTTGGAGAGGAGAGAGAATGAGAAGGCTCCCAGGGTTCTTCTCTTCTTTGCCCTCTGAGGCCAGGGGTGGAGTTTCTGGGCAATACTCCTCTGGGTAGTAGAAAGGCACAGTGAAGGCAGACTTGCCCTCTGCAACAAAAATCACGACACCTTCACTCAACTCTGGAGAGGCAGCTTAACAATGAGAGGGGAAGAAAAAGCGGTTTGGCAGACATTGGCTTCTAATCAGATGTCTGGGCCCATTCTCAAAGCTGGCATTATAAATAGAACAGGATGCTCAGGAACTGCCCCTAACTGTGCAAAGCAGTTGAAGGTGTCGGGAGAGTACAAAGTCAGTGTGGGAAGAACAGAGACCTGGAAGTACATTCCTTTCCTTTGTAAGAGGAGAGAAGCTTCCTGCTCTGACAGGCGGTGGCCTGCTGCTGCAGCACACAGGAGGTTATTAGAAGCATTTCAAATGCCCCAGGAACCACCAGAGAATAAAGACCCCTTCTTTCCCTTACCCAGCCACAAGGATTGAGAAACAGCATTGGGCTGGGAACCTGTTTGGGATGGTTGCTTTCTTATTTTGTTTCATGGTAATTATAACATTTTCAAACCTCATGAGATGCTCTCCAAAAATAATAGATACCTAGCACAATATAAACACTTAACTTTTCATATAAGTAAAATAATAGTAATTTTTAAAATCATAATATCCTTTATATACTGTGTGATAATTACATGTCAGGCATTAGATCATTTAAGACTCTCAGCAATCCAATAAAGCAGTTGTTATAATCCCATTTTACAGATGGAGAAACTGAGGCCCAAAGAGAACAAATTAACTTGATTAAGGCCAAAGAGCTAGAAAGTGACAAAGTCAAGATGCAATCCTAAATTTATTTGATTCAAGAGCCCATACTTCTCCCCCTAGGAATGATTGGGAGATTCAGATAAAGGAGTAAGGGAACTGGTTCCCTTTGCACAAAGTTCTCTATTCCACCCAGAGTCCACATGTTGCAGGCTCTTCTGCCTCCAAAGATGAATCAGAGTTGAGCAGTGGTGAGAAGGGAGAAACAATCAAGAGTCATGAGGAGAGAAATCCTCAACTAGCATGGACTTTATCAACTCAATAGCACTAGGGGATCAGGGAATAGCACTGCCTTCATGCAACCAAATGAGAGCCTCTTCATGTTGCTGCCCCAAAGCCCCATATCCAGCAGAAGCACACATGTACCTACTGGCCTGAACAGAAAAGTAAGGGAGCCCTTGTCATCTTTCCCTTTCCAGATAATAAATACGAGGCTCCACATCAACAGATGGTGCATTTCCATGATGTTGGGGGAGACAATCAAAACCTGGAAGCCAGAATTGCATCACTACTGGAAACAAATAGTTCTCAGCCCCTTTTCCCGGCCAGTGACAGTGAGTCCCAGGAAGCTATAAGGAGAAAGTGGGTTCCAGTCCATTATCTAACAGGCAGACTCATTTGCAGCCAATATTGACTCAAGATATCTGTAGGCATCCACAGGAAAGTGAGCTGGAGCAAGTAAACTGCTTCTTACTTTTGATTCTTAGCACAGTTGGTGGCACAGAGAAGATCCTCAGTAAATATCTGTTGTAGAGATGGATAAATGAGTAGGTATGAATAGAAAATACTGAATGGAAGAGAAAACCTTCCAAAAGTCATAGCTTGGAGTACAGCATATGCCAGGTATTATTCAGACATTGGTGATACAAAGTGTCTGCCCTCATAGCACTCATATTGTAGTGGGGGAAAGATAGGCAATAATGCACAAAGTTAGCAAAACATATAGTATATTAAAGATGATAAGTGCTACGGAAGCAAAGCAGAGCATGGAATATGGGGGAAGCTGTTGCAATTTTATAGCATATGGTAAAGAAAAGCTTCACTAAGGTGATATTTGAACAAAATCTTAAAAAGTTGAGGGAGCAATTCCTGTGACTATCTGGGGGAAGATAATTGCTATCAGGGAACAGCCAGTGCAAATGCCGTGAGGCAAGAACGTGGGACAGCATGGAGGTTGAAACAAGTGACAGAAGAGATATAAGATTGGAAAGTTAATGAGGAAGAGCAAATTGTTTAAGACCTTGTAGGCCCTGTTAGGCTTTCACAATGCTGCTGAGTGAAAAGGGGAACCAAGAGAAGGCTCTGAGCAGAAGGCTGAAATGATCTGACTTCCATGTTCTCATTGTTGTATTGCAAATAAACATGAGATAAGAGGCACAGATAGGTCTGAGAAACCACTTAGGAGACTACTGTAACAATTCAGGTAGAAGATGATGCTTGGCTGGACGTTGGTTGGTGTTAACAGGGTATATGATAAGAATTGTCACATTCTTAGTGCATTTTGGAAAAAAAGCCTCCAGGATTTCCCAACCATCTGGATAAGGATATGAAAGGAAAAGATGGGTTACAGATGATTCTTAGACTGTTGGTCTGAGCAACTAGAAGTCACCATTAACTCAGGTGGGAAGACTGCCAATGGAGCAAGAGTCAGGGGAAGATGCTGAGCTGCATGTGGACTTGTAATGATGTTGAGGTTTCTGTTCGATGGTGGTGAATGTAGGGAGTTGACTGTATGAATCTGGAGTAGAGAGCAAGGTCTGGGTAAGAGATATAAATGTGGGAGTCACCAGCCTGTATATTATATTTCCGCCTTAAGACTAGATGATATCACCAAAAAGGTGAGTATAGATGAAGAAGAAAGGATGACAAAGGTCTGAGCCCTGAGGTACTCCAACAGTAAGAAGTCAAAGAAAAGAAAAAGATGTTGTGGAGAGAGATGGTGGTGTCCCAGAGGTCAAGGGAAGCAAGTGTTTCCAATAGGAGCAAGTGAGCAAATGTTGCTGATAAATTAAATGAAACAAGGACGGAAGATTGATAATTGGATCTAGCAACTTGGAGGTCATTGGTGACCATGAGAAGAGGTAACATGATAAAGTGGTTGGAGCAAAAGTCTGACTAAAGGGGTTTTATGGGAGAATGAAAAGTGAGACGTAAGAGTCAGAAAGAATAGACAAATCTTTTGACAAGTGTTACTATAAGAGAGAGGAGGTATATGGGGTTGGAAAAGGTGGAAGAAATGATGGCATTTTGGTAAAGCCAATGAGAATGAGCTGATAAGAAGGAGAACTGGAAGACATTCACTAGTGTAGCCCCACTAATGGCCCAGATCCATTGTAAGCAGGTTGGCCACGTACACACTGGCTTTGGCCTGTGGACTATAAAAGGTTCTTCAGAAAACTGGCATTCACTATTCAGAAGTAATATTGGGATGATAAAGCTCCAAGGTGGCCTTGTTATATAATTTCTCTTGTTTACTTCTTTGGGCAAGGCTACTGTTTGCAGACTGTCTCACAACCATAGCGGCTTGGTCTGCACAGATACAGAAAAGGAATCTTGCCTCAGTGAAGAGATGCTTTATATTTTCTGTCGTGAATTCGGTAGAGACAGTTTCCCTAACTCATCAACATTAGTGGAAGACTGCTGAGAAAATGAGAATCAGAGAATTTGAGCCATAAAGAATCTATTCTACCGTCATAACATGGCAGACTGTTGCTGGATCTTACTCCAAACCATCTCCACCCATCAAGTGCTGCATTGTATCACCCCAACACCAAGCCTTCTGTATTAGTCAGGGATCTCCAGGGGAACAGAACTGACAGGAGATATACATGTTCACAGCAACACTGGGAACTAGGCAGGACAAGCAGTAGCAGAACTATCAGACTATTAAGGAACCTGAAGCTCCGAGAAGCAAAGGATGTTGAATGGGACTGGACCGTGCATTGCTGTTGAACTACTTCCAGGAGAAGAATAAGAATCTTAATACCTCACTTCCATTTATACCTCATATGCCTGAGTTCTTTCCTTAAGTTTTAAAGAATTACAATGCAATAGGAACAATGCAAGTATTTATAAGGATACTCTTACAGAAACACCAAATGCATGTGATTTTTTAAAATGCAAGCAATAAACAGAGAACAGAGTGAGGGGTAAATTCTCTTTCCATTTTTCATTCATGTTCCCCAGGGTAACAGTTTCAGTTCTGGTTCTTCCTTTAGAGCAGGGGTTCTTAACAAGGGGTCCATGAGCTTGAATTGAAAAGAAAAAGAAAAAAAAAACATTATTCTTGTAGGGACGTGTTGGTGCAGGTGAGATATATTTATTAAATAATACACAGTATAGTGTGGACTTAGAAAGGGATCCATGGTTTTCATCAGGCTGGCAAAGGGGTCCATGGAACAAAAAAGGTTAAGAACCCCTGCTTTAAAGGATTACATTTTGGCATTAAACAACATACTTGCATCTGGATAGCTTATTAATTTGCATTTTTTTACCCTTCATTTTGAGAATATATCCAGATTCTTTTGTTCCTTTGTGCCAGGGATTTTTAAATTGTAAGCTGATGTCAGCTGAAGATCACCTGCTTACTTGGCCTCTGCTTTCTGGAAGCCCGAGCTCACTGGAGTCACCCTACCAAGGAGCAATGCTTTTGAAGGTGGGATGGCAGAATCAGCTGGAAAGCTGGTGAGAGTTCCTAATACTGGGAATGAGATGGAGATCCGTGGACCCCATATTTAATGGGGAAGCCCACCCTAATCTGTCAGTACCTGAATAGGTGGCAAATCATTAGATATTAATCTAATAGCTTTATAGTATGCTACAGTTGAGGAGATTAGACCCCAGACTCGAAGTCTCAACCTCAGCTAGGATGTCCATGTTCTAGCATGGCATAAAAACAGTAAAATGCCTGACTTCAAGGGAACACAATGACTTGTGGATTGGTGAGAATATTTAGCTTTGTGTAAGACCCCCAGAACCAACTTTTCATCAAGTAGGCTATCTGCAATCACAAAAGAACTAACAATCTTGGGGACCAAACCAAATAAAAGTCATTTCTTGTTCAAGCAGTCTATCTGGGTGTTCCCAGTTAGAAATCCACACAATCACGCAGGGACTCAGGCCCCTTCACTCTTGTGTCTCCTCTCACCTCTAGCATCCTCTCACATCTAGAAATCAATTGTCTGTTGATTTCAAGTGGCAGAGAGGGAAGGGGAATGGAAGGCTCTTATGGCCAGGTCTAGAAGTGGCATGCATCACTTCCGCTTACGTTCCAATAACCAGCACTTGGTGACACACCCATAACCATTTGCTAAGGAACCTAGAAGATAGAGTCTAAATATGTGTCCCATAGGAAAAGGAAGAGGAAGCAGGCTCTGCCCAACAACATGGGCACAAAATGTGGTGGGGAAGGCTTAATCTTAATTACAAATTAGCAGGGTAGATATGGTAGTCTGACAATTAGATGTGAAGAAAATAGAGAAATGTGACATTTCTCACGCACCTGAGTTTTGGAGATATGATTCATATTTGCTCTATGCTACCTTTAATTCATTATTTATCAACCCTGGACACTGCCCGTTAGCTCCTTGAATTTGACAAAGAATTTGGTTTATTTACACTGCCTAACACCGTCCCTTCCTGACACTACTGTCAAATTTTATTGATTATATTATTATATTTATTTCTTTTATGACTTGAAATATTATAAATAAACTCTGCTTCCTGAATTTTAAACTTTAATCAGTTTATGGCTATGAAATAGAAAAAAGTTGCCACCATTAGTAACTCTTCTTCTCACCTCCCTTTCCCTTCTCTGTCCCTCAATTTTTTTTTATTTTAAATTGTCAGTTATAAATTTTACATTCTGCCCTATAATTCTATCCACATGTTTCAGACTTTGCCTGTATATCAAGGCCCAAACTGAAAACTATAAAATGGCATTTTCATTATTATGATGGTGCTATTACTATTCACTGTAGAATCAAACAATGTGGTTCCTGGCATACAGAAGGAAATATAATCTTGTGCTGTTGAAGCAACGTTGATAAACAGAAAATCTTCCTATGTCTGACTTTAAAGCAATGCTTCTCAAACCTAATGTACGTGCAAATCACCTGAGCATCTTGTTAAAAATGCAATCAGTCTGAGGTGGGGCCTGAGTTGTGCATTTCTTACAAGTTCCCGGGTGATGCCGATGGACCACATTCTAAGTAGCAAAGTTCTAATGGACCCTCTTTTCATGTCTTTTCAGCTTTCAACATTTCTTCAGGGTCACGGAGAACCTCAATTGTTTCTTAAATCCATTTTTGTCTTCTTTCTTGCATTCCTAAATCCACAGTTCTTAAAGCTTCTATTTAGAAAATTCCATATTACCTTTGCCCTCTATTTTCAATTCCTTAGAAAAGAATATTAATTACTTATTTATTCAAGGCCACTTTAAATTAATAGAATGCTTTGAGGTTTTTAGCTGAAAGCTTTTAAACTTTGTTAGTTGAGTACTATTATGATATACTCACACTCATCTCTGAATCCACTCATTCTTATCTCCCTGCCTAGAATGAACTCAAGAATTATGAGATCCCAGTTCCAACCAAGTAGTTAGAAAATTTGTGAAACATGTTCATCAACCAAGTCAACTACTTCCAAAATGCCATATCCATCAAAATATATCACCCAGTGAAGGCTTCACCTCAATTAAAGAGTTTTCTTCTTGAAATTTGGTAATTGTATCTGGCCCCTTGAAACCATGATCCATACCTCTCCCAAAAATATATCTCAGTTCCTTACCCAGAAAAGTCGTCATAAAGTTGTTTTCTTCACCACTGACAATAACAAAGGCACAGGGGAGAAAGCATCATCTAGTTATTTTTAAAGTCCCCCTGAAAGGTCTATAATTCATTCTCATATCACAAACCATAGCATAAAGAGAAAATGTGATTTTAAAAATCCATTCTAATGAGAAAACATTGTTAAGAAAAAGAAGAAAAGCATGCAGTTAGTCCATTTTAAATAATCCTAAAATAACACTGAGGTGCTCTCTGGATTCCATATCTTGAGATACGACTAGTCGTTTTTTTCTTTATCCCACAACTCCTGATTACACAAAAGCAATTATGAAAAAATGTGTAATAAAACAGCAGGTGATGCTGAATGGAATTCAGAAAACTGCCTAAAGGGAAAAAAGAGAGTCATTCATTGCGAAGCATCCCTAAACACTATGCTGTGAGATGAGCAATAAATACAAATTTTAAATATTTAGAAACCTTAGGGTGCTTTGAATACAGATCCCACTCCCCATTTTACAGTTCAGGAAAACAGAGTCAGCAATCTTCAGTTGCCTTAGACTTCAGGAGAATTTAACCCCAGAAGGGCGCTCAGAGAACAGTTTGATTTAGAAGTGTAATTAGGAATGCTTCTTTTACTTAGTTGAGTCACCTGGTGTGTCCTTGTCCTCTTCCACTAAAATTAAATGCATTAATTTTTAAAACTGAGTCAGGGAGAGTCCCATCTGCAGTGTAATCAAAGTAAATTATATTATTAAGTGTCAGAAGGTCCAAGGCAGAAAATAAATATGTATAAAAGACTAACAATGCCCTAGGCAAAGAGCTAAGAAACTGTTGATCATATTACTATTGAAGCTGTTGACCGCATGAGAATATAGAGGCTGTGGATTTTTTTTTTTTCCTAGCAGGTAATTTTGTCCAATTTTACTAAGAAAGCATAGTGAAAATAGAATTGCTGATTTTCTATTTGATGAGATCCTGACATAAGTGGTTAACTTTTTAAACTACATGTTTAAAGTCTGGTGGGGTTCATTTGCAAGGATACATACTGTCTCCAGGTGGCCTTTGGCTTCTGAAAACTTCACATTCTTGAGTCTGCTTCCCTAATGAGACAAACCACTGCACCTATTCCTTCCTATGTGAAGTCCGTAGCAGTAAAGCATTCTCCAAAATTAGAATTCACTAGGGTACAGTGTTCACTCTTAATTTTAGAAAAGTTTTATGATAAGCCCTTGCCCAGGATGTCTCCTAAAGCTCACAAACATTCATGTTTAGGAGTGAGGTACGGAACTCCCAGAGACACTTGACCTTTTCCATCTAGGGAAGCATTATAGGGCTTGCAAAAGAAACCTTGAATAGTAAGCAAAGTTGTTAAGGACCTGAAAAACACCTGACCAAGGAAGTTGATGGGAAGGGAGGAGGAAGCACTTATTAGACAAAGAAAGGACAAGTCAGCACACAACAGAAAGAAAACCCAAAGGAAAAGGCAAGAAATCATTGCTTTCACCAAGTTGAGACAAGTTGCTTAAGGGACAAGGAGTGGTGAGATAGGAATGCATTAAAGGGGTGTGTTGGGGGGAACTGGGTCTATGGAAGAATGCATCAACCTTTTCTGTTTCTATAGTTTCAAAATTGCTTTTTTCCCATCTTTTGTTCAGTGACTCATGAGAGCTCAATAAAGCAAGTAATTCTAGATTATTTGCTTTTAACACATTACGAGTTCCTCCATATATCTTTGTATATCTACAATAATTCAAAATAGCCTGTTGCCTGTTTTTGTAAATAAAGTTTTATTGGAACACAGCCACCACCATTCATTTACTATTATCCATGGCTGCTTTCCTGCTAGAGGAGCAGAGTTAAGTAGTAGCAACAAAACTTTACGGTCAACAAAGCTTGGCTCCCAAAGGCACATCTCAAGATGTGATTATTTCTCTTAGCTCTGACTCCTGAATTGAATTTCATCCTGGACATCTTCCTTTGACCTTTAATGGATATATCAAATGATCAAACTTAGATCCAAAACAGAAATTTTGAGTTTCACATCCAAATATCTTCCTTCCCGAGTCTTCTGCATCTCCTTAAATGGCACCCCCACATACCCAGTTGCTCAAGCAGGTAGAATGAATAGGAGTTAACCAGCTGAAAGACAGGACCAGAAGTAACTGAGGAAACACATTTGCACAGGTCCAAAGGAAAGAGAGAATATGACGCATTCAAGGAACTAGAAGCAGTTCAATATGGCTTGAACTTCAAGAATTCAAGGTAGAGAGTGGCAAGAAATTAGGATGGGAAGTTGTGTAAGCCACAGTGAAGAGACTGGATTTATATACAGTTTTAAGGAAACAGTGAAGTACTCTCATGATTAATACTGCATTTTCAAACACTCTGGTCACATTAAGGAAAGTGGGGGAAAGGAGGAAAATACTGATGGCAGAAAACATAGTTAGAAGGCTATTGCAGTAACCCCAGAAAAGAGAATGAAGATCTGAATGTCAGTGAAGACGGATAGAAGCAGAGAGATCTGTAAGATATTATATAGGTAAACTCAACAAATTTGGAGATCATGTAGTTAGGACTATATTAGCATCATGTAACAAAAGTCTGCTACAATGCCTCACCCCAAAAAGCATTTTCTTTTTCTCATATTACAAAATTCTGGATGTAGGCTGTCCAAGACTGTGTATCTGCTCAAGAAAGTCATCAAAGTTTAGTTTCTTCCTAGCATTCCATTGTGTCTGTGCTGAGACAGAGAGATGGAGAAGGGAAACTGGCAAAAAGTGTGAGCCAGCTCAGTCTATTCTTTTACACCAGGAAAAGAAAGCTTTCCCAGAAGCTCCAGGAGACTTCCTCTCTTATCCCAATGGTTACCTGATCATTCTTAAATGCAAGGGGTTCTGGAAGGAGTATTTTTATTGGAGCATGTTGCCACACAAACGAAATCAGCATTCTGAGTAT
The DNA here is from genome assembly GCA_029593785.1 of Cabassous unicinctus. Taxonomy (NCBI): domain Eukaryota; kingdom Metazoa; phylum Chordata; class Mammalia; order Cingulata; family Chlamyphoridae; genus Cabassous; species Cabassous unicinctus. The sequence goes on from JAQZBX010005219.1 coordinate 23,163, forward strand.
GGAAGAAGGGAAGAATGGACATTGTGTAAACAATTAACAGTATCTGCCTTACCAACTGAATCAAGACTATTGCTCAAGTTCCTTCTTGGGCAAGTATGAGGGGTGTTTACCCCCATTGTCACCACAGTAGGAAGAGGAAGGAGACAGGAGGAAAAGAAGGGGACAAAAGTTTGGAGGGATAAATGAGTTCCATCTAGAACATGTTTAATTTGTGGTGCCTGTAGGGCAATTATTGATAACAAGGATCTGAAGTTCATGACAAATATCTGAAGATTTAGAGTTGGATGTAATGTAAGGCTGATTCAAATATCTAGGATCTTTCTGTGATATCTGGGTGGTCTTCTAACCTTCAAAATCCTTTATTTTTAGACTCCAATCATTTATGACTAGTGTTCCAGCGGTCGTCTCTGAAGCCACGAAAGCTTTTTAATTAATCATTGATATTATCTTTCATGTTGACCAGAATGAAAAGGAAATGAAATTCACATAGTATCAAGCTATTAGGGACAGGAAAAAAAATGGCTGAGACTCACTAATCACTTTCATCAGACACTGACAGGAGAAATTTCTATATTAAAGAAATAACATCTTTCAGCAGGGTTGACATCAGTTGACGTTGCTCATCCTGGGATTGGACAGGAACATCTGGAATCTGATTTGAGCTCACAGGCAAGCTGCTGATCCAGCTGCTATAGAGTTAGGCTGCCTTTGTGTCCTAAACTCTCCATACTGCTTCTGGCTACTCCAATTAGCTTGATATAGCACCTGTGTTGCTGTATCAAATAAGATGGGCTCATTGGTTCTGATATTTATGAATTTCATTTGACATTGGGGCAGACACTGCATTTCTCAACACAGCTCAGTATTCATTAACTGGAAAGGTTCTTAAAACAAACTGCCTTGTGTAGAATTCAGAATGGACTAAACTTAACATAGGCTATAGGAGGGTAGTTCTAAAATAAGATTCTATGGCAAAATTTTGAGGCAACAAGTCAAATCTGCAGAAGATTAACAGCTTAGTAAACATGTGGATGCCTTTGAAAATCAATTGATTACAGGTCATCTAAGCCTACTGGAGGGCAAGGAAATGGAGGCGTATATTATATAAATATAAAAGATACTATTTTTATTGTAATCACTGAATTATTATTGCACATTATTGAAAAACAACCCATTCCATTGTCAATAATGGTAGAGAAAGAGAAAAGCAGGTGTATTAGTCAGCCAAAGGGGTGCTAATGTGAAATACCAAAACTGGGTTGGTCTTTACAAAGGGTATTTATTTGGGGTAGAAGTCCACAGATACCAGGCCATAAAGCGTTAAGTTTCTTCTCTCACCACAGTCCACTGCCATGTGTTAGACCAAGACAGCTGCCAATGTTTACCAAGGTTCAGGCTTCTTGGGTTCCTCTCTTCCCGGGGCTGCATTTCTCTCTGGGCTTAGCTCCTGTTTCCTCCACAAGGTCAACTGTAGATGATCAGGCGAACGGCTCATTTCTCTTCTCCTGGGGCCTTCTTTCCAACATCAAAACTGCCTCTTAAAAACTGCAACAACTCTCTTCTTTGCCTTGCCTTTTATATTCAATTCCCCACCCACCAAGGGGTGGGGCTCAACGCCCTACTGACGTGGCCCAGTCAACGCCCTAATCATAACTTAATCATGCCCAGGTTAACAGATCAGTTTACAAGCATGATCCAATTATATTTTTGGAATTCATAATTACATCAAACTGCCCAACTGTAACAGCAGGTAATTATTTTAAGCTCTTCTAGAAATATTTTCCTTCTCTCATCTCTGTTCTTTTGCTCATGCTAGACCCCTCAGCCTTCTCATGGTAATTACTAGATTACTACACTACTGACCTTAAGATTTTCAGTTCTAGATCCTTTCCAGATCTGGAAAGAAGAGGATGAAAATCGTGGATGCTGTTTATCAAATATTTCTGCCTTTCCACCTTTTGCATTTGGTAGGTTCACAGGACTAGTTCCAGCCAAAGAGTTGTGAGCAGAAGCATCATATGTCTCTACTGTGTGATATTCTAAGTAAGATTCTCCTGAGTTCTGTTAAACTGTGGCACAATTTCTAACAACATTCAAGATGGTGAGTCCACAAGTGACCAAGATAGTCAGATCTTCCCACTTCCCTCACCCCCAGAGATGCACAAAGGACATGTAGCCTGAATGAGAAACAAGCCTTTGTGTTTTTAGACACTGAGGAGTTGACTGTTACGACCACACAACCTGGCCTATCCCCACTAATATAAAGAGGTATCTTTTCAAATATTGTTCAACCTCTTTTTGATGTGCTTTTTAAAAAACTTTTTAAAACCTATTTTAACAGAGAAAGAATAATTTGCAACAGTACTATAAATGTGACCTTAATTAATAAAATTGTTAATATATTCATCTGTTCATTTTTAATAATTACAACTTTCATTTCTAAGAGGTTTTGTCCTTCTATTAATATTTCTTTCTGATTCCAAAAGAAAATATGTTTGTTAGATAAAATATGAAAAGACAAAAAACATAAATAAAAATTATTCAATATCCACAAATTCAGAGATAACTGCTATGAATTTTTAGCATATATATTTCCAGTCTTTAAAGTAGGGACCATATTTTCTGTACACCTTTCTAATCTTCTACTTTATTTAACAATATATTGTCAAAATTTCTCCTTATCATTAAATATTCTATCATTTTAATGGCTGAATAGTGCACCATCACATGGCTGCATAATGATTTGCTTAATCAATCCCCTATTGTTGAACACTTGTTTCTAAATATTTGATACAAAAACAATATTTGCCTACATCTGTTATAATTTCCTTAAGACCAGTTTGACAATGGGGCAGAAATGAAACTGCTGCACCAAAGACTATGTAAATTTAAAACCTTTTGATCCATTTTTGCCAAATTGCCTTTTAGCAATATAAGAATAATTTCATAGGCCATGCAGCAATATATGAGAGTATCTATATTTTATACCCTCACCAACACTGTCTCAAAGGTAAAAATCAGTTTAAAATTTCTTTTATGTGTTCAATTTTTATTCATTCAAATCTATCCCTTTTTACTTTTTTGTTTTCTTTCTTTGTTAAAAATGTCTTTTCTACCCCACCAACAAAAATATATTTACCTTTATTTTCCTCTAAGTATTCTATTTTCATTTGTTAATATTTATTTAGATAAACCATCTGAATTTTTTTGCATGTATGATGTGAAAGACAGTTTAACTCAATCATTTCACTAGATAGCCACTTTTTCCTAAGGCCGTCTAGTGGGTAAACTCTTCATTCTCTATACATATTTAGATCTGTTTCTTGACTTATACAGTTCCCTGGTGTTTTAGTTACTGAGACTTTCATAGCATATTTTTAACAAATAAAAGTGATGACCTCTACCCCAAGAAAATTGCCAGTATTTTTCTACTTCAAATTCAGCTTTAGGTTCTTCAGAGTGTTTTGATTTCTCTTTTCTTCTTTTGAAGCTCACATGAGGCAGGAAGGAGAAGACTTGGCCATTTTACATTAGAGGCAGCACCAAAGCGGGTGCAGGCAGATCTGGCCGTGGAAGGAGCTTTAAACTGGTTCTGCAGGGCAGTAATGCCATGACCAGAGTATGCAAAAGGAGCATCTTTTGGGATGAGTTCTCATTCCTTCAGTCTAAAAGAAATTTCTTTAGTTCCCTGCTGTTTGCCTGTGCTATGGACAGGACACCATCCCTATCACCTTTCATTAGAATGGAAGACACAGCCAACTAAAGGGGGAACTACCATACAACACAATCAGCTGCTATGATAGAGGTGGGTGTAGGGCTCCACGAGAGTACGTATCTTTAAAAGGTCAAAACATTGACTTGGGTAACCACAAATACCCAAGCCAAACAAGTCACACTTCAGGATGCCACAAAGAAAATATATTGAAAGCCTCTGTGCCTTCTGCAGAAGGGTCAGAATTTCCCACACACCAAGTCGCTCAACAGGGCAGCAGATCTGGATTCTGAGTAATGCTGGTAACATGCTATAATTAGGCCACTTTCACAAAAGATTTTATTAGGCATGCACCATTACAGAATACAAACACTAAATAATTTACTTAAGGCACTTTTTTATTGGAAACACCATGCACAATTAATTTTGTCCTTGATAGTGAGATGCAAGCTGAATTGTTTCCATCTAAGTGACAGTTCTCTTCAGTGGCTTATTTCCATTAGTATGCACTTGTCAACGCTTTCCTTGATGCAAAGGAAACATCATAATGATTCAGGATGATTTTAGGCTAGGGATGAGATTTGCTGTCTCTGACCCCAAATAGAGGCAATTTCATGGACAGCCCTTCAGGAAGTATATCCTAGAATCTTGCTATTAACTGAGTAGTCAAATGATCAGCAGCATCACCAGGAGCTTCTCAGAAATGCAGAAACTCAGGCCACAGTCCAGACCTACTGACTCAGAATCTTCATTTTAGCAAAATTCCCCAGTGATTGTATGTACATTAAAATATGAGACGCTCTGACCTAGAAGACATGAGAAAGGCTCTGGGCCCCAAATATCTCCCTCACTGCCTTACTCCAACATGATAGATTTGGAACTTAGCCATTGGATGTGGAATTTTCAATTCGGAGAAAGAATCTGCCCAGGAAAAAGAAGATTTTTAAAGACCCACTCCCTATTTTTCCTGAGTGTGTGCTTGTTCGGAAGGGCTGTCCTTGAAAGCCCACCAGACCACTGCTGTTAAGCTATCCATCCAGGGAAGGGGCCAACTCAGGACAAATGCTGTTTTAATGTTGAAAAATTGAAAACAAATGACCAATATTAGGCATTTGTTTAAAAATGTGTTGGATTCTTCCATTAAATGGAATAATCTGCAGCTATAAAAATGTTATAATAGATGAAGAGTCAGTGAATAGCCACCACACTCTAATGAGGTCCTTTGTTAAAGACACTTTCACTTCCCCCTCACATTGATAGAATCCCAGAATCTCAAGGTTAAAGAGATCTCAAAGGTCTTCTGAATCTTACCTCCACCTTCCATAAACCACTCATCAACTGGGTGCTCTGCTTGAGCCTCTCTGATGATGGGGAACTCACTACCTGCAAAGCAAAGCAGCCAATTCTGATCTATGAAAGTGCAAATGGTTAGGGAGTTATTTCTCCCTTTGCCTCCATAAACTTGCCTCTCTGTGGTTCTTGACCTTTAGAATCCAGAGATAACTTCACCTCCTCTTCCCAAAACTCACCATGCTTTCTCTTCCTCAGACTCAGTCTCACCATACACCATTGTTTATAAGTAGTAAGGAGAGAAAATCAACAACAATCACGATCAACAATTTCTTATGGTTTGGAACTATCTGGTCTGGTCACTTCCCCTGAGTACACCTCAGTTTATATCCAACAGCATCAGTGTGTTAATACTTTGATTGATTTATTCAGCAAATATTTATTGAGTGTTTGCATGCTTATTAAAAATCAAGCACTCCTCTAGGCACTGGAGCTACAGTAGTGAGACTAACCAATAAATCCTAGCCTTCATGGAGTTTACATTCTAGGGGAGGAAATAAAAACAACAACAATAATAACAACAACAATAATAGTACGTTAGACTAGTGAATAGACTAGTGAGTAATAATTGCTATAGAGAAAAAACAAGCTGTGCCGAAGGGGTAGAGAATTGCTATTTTATACAGGATGGCCAGAAAAGCAGCAACCTGAAGGAAGTAAGAAAGTAAACCAGGTGGATATGGAGAAGAGCATTTCAGAGCGAGTAAACAAACAAACAGAAAAAGCAAGGCCCTGAGGAGGCAGCATGCTTGCAGTGGCCATGGAACAGCAAAGCAGCCAGTTAGCTGGAACTGAATGACACCAGAGCTGAAGGGTGGGACCTGATCATGCTGGGATCTTAAGCCATTGAAATGACTTTGGTTTTTTTCTATGAGTGAGATAGAAAGGCATTGGTGGGTTTTGAGCAAAGGAATGATATAATCGGATTTAGTGTTAAGTAGGTCCACCCTGGCTGTTATGTAGAGATAACTGGGCAGGATTGCAGGAGAAGGAGGAAGGAGATGGGGGAAGCAGGGAGATCGCTTAGGAAGCTATTGCAATAGGCCAGGGGAAATGATGGTAGCTTAGAGGAGAGTGGTGATGCTGGAGGCTTTCGGCAGAAGTCATTCAGCAAGTGATCTTCCTACTCCCCAGACCAGTTGGTTTGGTTTTCTCATGGGAATCTCATCCAACTTAACGTATATACTTTGTGGCTTAACACAGAGTCTATTCCACCAGACAACAGTGATTTCTCCAGAAGAAATACCTGAGCTCTCATTTCCAAAACTTTCCCTCTGCCTGACCTGTGAAAAGTTCCTAGAATACCCTCAAATTCTTTCTGGAGACTCTGTGCTCTTTTATCATCCGTCAATGTGCGACTACAGGTTTCAAATGTGTGACTTTTGTAGCAATCAACCCAGTGTTGCAGACAATGGCAGGCCCCACCCATGCTCCTTCTGAAAAATTCCAGTGTACATGGATAGCTTCCTACTGCAAACACCCGAGACTCTTCTCCTGAAAGATTTAGAGGGCTAGGCCCAAGTGGGACAGAGCAGAGGGGCTGATGACTTCCTATCCCCTGGGGCAGCCCTTTCACTGATGGAAGTTGGAGGATAATACCCCAGGCTATAGCACCCCTTGGGTTGGACCACAATGAGGCATGTTCTCCACTATCTCCTAGAGGTCCCCATCAGGAACAACCCACAGTTTCCCACAGGGTAACCTGCTCCTTAATGTACTCTGCGTTGGTTTCCTTCCCTGTCTCATTTCCTCATTCCCCTATCGGTGTTTCCAGGCATAGCCTCCCAGTAAATACATGACTCAAATCTTTGTCTCAAAGTCTACTTTTGAAGGGACCCAACCCAAGATATGCAGTATAAAAGTAATGGTAGAGAGCCAGTCTTCTTAAGAATGTTGTGGGCAAAAAGGGAATTATTTGGCCATTAAAAAAATAGTCTGCTAACATTAGTCACATACATACTTATTACATATATTTTACAAAATAAAATTGGATAAACCTTTTTAGATGCAGCCTACACCTCCAATCTAGAATGCTTACCCTTTTGTTCTAGTTTTATTACTGATCAGTTATGAATCCATGGGCAAGTTTCTTGCCTTTCCTGGACCTCAGTTACCTCAGTAATATGATTAAAATAATTACAACCTTAATGAGAAGAACCTGAGTGATCAACTAACTGTCCTTGGACAGTGATTCATAAGAAAAACCTAATTATACATTTTCAAGTAGCTTATCGAGGCAATTTCTTTCCCAGGCTATTCTGTGCTGAGTTTTTTAAGTTTGACATTCTATATATCCATGTGCCTCAAGCAAAATGGTTGACAGAAACCTGTGAACTCATCATGCCCTGAGTCATATAATGTAATTGCCAATAATCCTAACTCTAGCTCATAGTTTGCTTGCCAGTAATTATAACTGCAGTCAAACATCAGACCCAAGTTGCAGCTCCCTCCCCATCTTAGGGAAATGGAACTGTGAGTACATTTCAAAGCAAGGTTTGCTGCTTTTTTGCCTGGAACACTTTTTAATTAGGTATCATTTGGAAATTTCTAAATCCCGTTTTGGAGCTTCTGGTCACTGCGTTACCTATTGAAGCCCTAAAAGCTAGTTATGAGGCATGCCTAAAATGTGCAAATGTCAAAGCAAATATTGCTATCATCCCTGCTTTCTTCACAGAATGAAAGAAGCCATTATCTTGACCTTTTTAAATGTATATTGATAGAAACCAAAGACAGCAAAGCTGCAGGAGAGAATGAGCATGAACTTGGCATTGAAATTCCACTTCTAATTTAAGAGTTTTCCTTCTAGTTAGCAGGGTTTAAAATAGTTGGGTTTTTCAGGAACCCACAGACTATGTAATGTACAATTTTGGATCATACACCCAAGTAACTGATTTGAAACCTTAGTCATCTTTTCCTTTGCCCTCTCCTCCCCACCTACATCTAGTGAGTGTACAATATCCTCCCCTTCTACCTGTACTTCTCCACTTCTCCCCTCCTCCCCCTGTTACTGCTATGACAGTTAAGGATCTCAGTATCTCTTCAGCAATTGGCTTGATCCCAGTCTCCCCACCTCCAAACTTTCCTACGCATGGGCACAAGAGATTGGAGCCTACTCTTCTACTTAAAAAAAAAAAATACATGATGGCTCCTTGCAGCACAAGCTAGAGTATAACGCCTTAGCTTGGTACTTATTACCTCTTTAGCATTTTCAAACTTCTCTTTCTTCTAGAATCCACCCAAAAGGTCTATTTATCATCATTCCCTGAATTTCTAAAATCTCCATGCTCTTGCACACATTTCTCCTTTTAGCACTTTCCTCTGCCTGGAACTCCCAATTTCATATATTGAACTTTTACTCATCTTTTACTGTAAAGCTCAACCATCATCTTCTATGAAGCCTTCCCCAACTCTTTTAGAACAGTTCAGTTCTCTTTCCTGCATGCTCCCCTAGAACACTGATCCATCCCTCCATTCATATTTTTCATCCAACAAATCTTTAAGAAGCTCTAAGCATAAGGCCACGGATAATGCGCGCACAGCTCCTGCCCTTGTCAAGCCTATCTCTTCATAGACTCTTTCTACCACATGTATGCTAGCTCATTTTCTTCTTCCTTATAGTTTAATTAGTGTTCACTTTCTTGCATTGGACTACAAACTTCTTAAGGAAAATATTTCCCTCAGTGCCCAGATAAGTGGGTGAGTCCCAACTAATATCCATTGAAATTTATTTCAATTGAATTGGCTTATATTTTGAGTCTATATCAAGAGAAATAACTATTTGTACGACTTTATCTAACAAGTTAACAATACCTTGTATTTTAGTAGCTATGCATCTTAGTAGCTATCCCCTAAGTGCCCCTACCTATCCTAAATAAAACAGGTGCAAACACCTGATGAGCATTAATGGAGATAATGTACATGAATCACTTATCACAGTGACTGGCTTCTAAAAGAGCTGAATAAACACAAACTCCTCTTTAACTTACCTTGAGTAGATCTTCACTTTTTAGATCTAAAGTAAGTTAGCCGTGAATTATATTTAATGTGATTTTTCAGCAAGAACTTCCAATGAAGCAAGAGTTTTCATCCTACCCATCTCATCAAAGGATTCAATCAAGGTTGATGTTGAGGGAGTTTGAAAATTGGAGTGGGAAAAAGTGAGCATTTAATTTTCTGGTCACCATATGAAACTTGACAAACAGAAGTGAGTGGCCAAAGACCTGGGTGCCAGGACCAGCTCTAACAGGAGACTTCTGGAAACTCACCTCATTTCTCTGATGCTCCGTTTTCTTATCTGTCAAGGATGAGGATATTAATTCCACTTTTACCTCCCTTGAAGAGTGTTGTGGATAAAAATATAATACCTATGAAAAAAGTAAAAGCTTATCAAATGTGAGGTGGTGGTTGTAATAGTAAGAACTTAGGAAACACTCTCATGACAACTATCTCTCAGGGATGTCCCCAAGCATATGTAAGGCTGCTTGGTAAATTGATACACATATGGCCAAGGATTTAGTGGAAAGAGATAATGAATCCTCCCTGAGTCCTCTTGGGGTAGATAAGGAACACTTATAGCCAACACTCAGTGACCTGTGATAAACGGGCCAGAGGTAATATGGATAAAGGGATTTCACAGATTATCCAAAAATATAACTTCCACCATTTATGATCTCCAAACTTTTGCAGAAATTCCTTAAAAGTCACCAAATACTGTAACCTGGACTCATAACATATATAAGTTTTGCTGCCAGTCCCTATCTATGCATGCCTAGATCCAGCTGTAATAAACAAGAAACAACAAACAAATGTTGAAACCATAAAAAATACTGAACTACCCTGGAGAGTTCAGTACATTGTGTTTCTAGAAACCTATGGGGTGCTGACCCTGTCTAAATCTTCCTGGGGCAGAAAAGCATCAACTAGAGCCTTCCCACTAACAGAAAATCCTGTTAGTGACCTCAAACCATAGTGATTTCCCCAAGCTGCCTGAAGGAACTTTTCCCTTCAACTGATCCCTTGGCAGCAATGAAATCAGGTCTTGGATAATTCCTAGTCCAGAGCTATTCTGCAAATGTTTCCAAAGCCAGGATGGGAAATAACTGAGAAATGAGTAAATCTGTTATTTGAATTATTCAACAATTCTTCCCCTGACAATCCCTATGAGGGAATTGCCTTCCTGCCATTTCTCATTATGATGGCTTTTCTTTCCCTTCTTTTTGCCACTCTTTCTGAAATATTGGCAAGATGATTCAAAGACATTGTGAAAAGCACCTTGGGAAAGACCATCTGCAAAACAGCAGCCCCATAGGTTTCATATGGCTTAATCATTCCTACTAACCGAAGATCAAAATCTGGGCAGGTTATAAAGCAGAAAATCATTGATACATCCTTGATAGGAATTAGAGTGGCATTAAGAAAAATGGACCAGTGATGACTCCTACTTCAAGTGGCTTACATTCATCATTCATTTATTTATTCAACAAATGTTTGTTGAGTGTTTGCACCACACCAGACAACTAAAGAAGAACACTTGGGATCTGTCCAGTTTCTAAAGTAACCAATAACTATAGCATGCGATTCCTTTCCAACTCTGTCCTTTTTCTGTTTAAACCAGTGAAATAAGTACCTAACACCATGGAGAGAGCACTAGTAAGATACTGAATATAAAAGTGGATAATGACCAGGAACACTGGCCCACTATCAGCAGTAATCAGACCAGGAAACTCTGGCCCCTAACCTGCAATTATTGATTCAGGAAGTTGGCTACTACCTACAGCAAAATCCCAGGAAGTCAAACCACAATCCCTGCAACAATTGACCCGCAATAGCCAGCTAACAGCTTCCCAAATTTTTGCCTCAACTTCCAACTTGGGACCAATGGAAGAAAGCCAAATATGCTCCCTTAACCAAACACATAGGATGCCTGCTTCTAATCAGCGCATCTCAGCCTCCCCATCCCAACAGCCTCCAATCAGAGCATACCTGAAGTCTTGACTTTTTTCCACTATAAAGCTTTCCCACTCATCTACCTGCTTTTGAATCTCTGCCAAACTCAGTTGATGGTGGGCCAACTTCTTTGCTATAGCAAACTCTGAATGGCTTTTGTTTGCTCTCATTTGAGTATTCGTTTATTTCCACACTAGGTAGGGTGCCAACTGTCCTGATTTACCCAGTATTGAGGGGATTCTTGGGATGCAGGACTTTCAGTTTTACACTTGGGAAAGCTCTGGGAAAACAGGGATGAGTTGGTCATCCTAGCAGTAGGCCTGGAAAAAGACCTGAGCCTGAGTTTCAAATATTCCATAAAGTGGCCTCATGACTTCTGACATTTTAAAAAAATATTTATCCCTCATTGTCCTCAGTTGTGGAATGAAGGCACAAAACTGGATAATGTTCCTAAAGATTACCACTTGCTTTAATATTCTAGAATTCTATTTAATCTTTTTTAGGATTAAAATGGGTTTTGAAGGTGCTATGAAAGTATAGGGATCTCCTTGCAAATTTCTGCCCACAAATAAAAATGACACCAAGTTGAAATCCTGTTATTGAACCAACAATTATAATGATTTAATCTAAATTTAAGCCACTCCTTTCAACTAAGAATAGGAGTTCTTTGCCTCAGTACCTGAATAAATGTAGCCCAGTACTGGAAATTTTCTATTCAAACTGCAAAGAACCCTACAGTGTGTTTTTTAAAAGAAATCATTCAAAATTATATTAAAGTAGGTTACTTTAGCAATTAAGCAAGGTGATGTCCTCAAAGTATTTCAGGTGAGCTAGACATTTGTTCCCATAAGCTGCCTATGTCTCAAGGACAAGATTGCAAAGGGAATTAAAGAGCACACAAGCACTACATGAGTAGTCACTTCTTTAGAAGAAACATAGAGAAAGAAACAGGAGGAGAGGGGAAACTGATCCCAATTCTAACATTAGCTTGAAGAAGTATTTTATTTTTCATGTACTTTAATAGCCTTATCTGTAAACATACTTTACAAAGTTCTGCAAGGGTAACCTCAAGGCAGTTTGAAGCTGGCTGGTACTCCCTTTCTAGGTCCCTGAACTTATTCCTTGTGGGAAGGACTGATGTGAGAAACTCCTCTCTGACATGCCCCCTTCCTAGATTTTTCCTTCCAGGCAAAAACAGCTTGAGACAGTGAAAACTGTGTAAGAAACTATTGAGTGGAGCAGCCTGGAACAAAGGTTTAGCTGCTGTAAGTCTAGTGGTAGAATGGTGGAATGCCCAGGAGAGGGGAAAGGTTTGTTTCCTGGGGAGTAGAGGAGGCACTAAAATTCCTGTACACAAGGGAACTCCTAAGGCTACTAATAAGCACAAGCCCAGGATAAGAAACAGGCTTTGCATTCACATTGGGCTGACCTCCTAGATAGGAAAGCTAAACTCTGAAAGAGAGCATCAGCCAACACAAAGCAAATTCATAAAGACTGTGAAAGGTGTTTTTGCATTGATTTGTTTGGTTTGGTTTTGGTTTGGTTTAATTTGGTTATTTTGTTTTGGTGGTTTTGTTGTTGTTGTTTTGTTTTGTCTGTTTGGTTGGTTGGTTGGTTAGTTTTGTTACCTCCTGGTACTCAAGAAAATCTCTGTCATATCACTAGCTGGATACTAAACAAACAGCTCAGGCACTAAATCCCAGAGTTTACATTTTAAAATAATAAAATATATAGTGTGAAACAAAAGATTACAAGACAAACAAAGAAACAGAAAATGATGGTCCATCCAAAGGAAGAGGATAAAATTCAGAAAACATCAATAAAGTAGACCAGACTGTGTATATATTGGACAAAGACTTTAAAAAATGCTCTTCAATATGCTCAAGAAAAGAAAAGAAAATACAGAGAAAGCACTAAAGGATTTCAGGAATACAATGAAAGAACAATATGAGAATCTCAAAAAAGAGAAAAAAGTTTTTAAAAGGAATCAGGCAGAAACACTGGAGTTGAAGACCATAACAATTAAAATGAAAAATACCCAGAGGGTTTCAACAGCAGATTGGAGATGGCAGAAGAAAGAATCAGTGATCTCGAAAACAAGACAATTAAAATGAGTCAGGTTGAGGAGCAGAAATAAAAAAGAATTATAAAAAGTAAAAATAGCCTAAAAGACTGTGGGACACCATCAAGCATCCCAATATATGCATAATGGGAGTCCCAGAAGGAGAATGAGAGAAAGGAGCAGAAGCAATATTCAAAAAAAATAATGACAGAAAGCCTCCCAAACTTTGCAAAAGAAGTGAATATGCATATCCAAGAAGCCTATTGACCACAAACAACATAAACTTGAAGAGAAATACACCCAGACATATGGTGGTCAAACTGTCAAATGAAAAAAAACAAAGAAAGAGTGCTGAAAACTGCAAGTGAAAAATAGCATGCTATATACAAAGGATTCCCAATTAGATTAGATGTTGATTTCTCATCAGAAATCATCGAGGCAAGAAGGCAGTGGGACAAAATATTTAAAGTGCTGAAAGAAAACAGTTTCCAAACAAAAACTTTATATCTGGCAGTCTTTCAAAAATAAGGGAATGATTAAGACACAGTCAGATTAACAAAATATGAGGGAGTTCATCACCACTAGACCTGCCTGCAATCAATACTAAAGGTAGTTCTTCAGACTGAAAGGAGAGGACTTTAGACAGTGGATCAAAGTGGCATAAAGAAATAAAAACCTACAGTAAAAATAACCATATGGATAATTTTAAATGCCAGTGGTATTGTATTATATTTTTTGGTATTAACTCAACTTTTTAATTCTTACAGATTCTAAAATGCAAATGTATAAAAAGTAATGATAAATATATATATATATAATTTTGTACATATAATGTATAAAGATATAATTTGTAGTAAGTATAACAAAAAAGTGGGGAGCAGAAGATAGAGGAACAGTATATGTGCATGCTATTGAAGTTAAGTTGGTAATAAATAAAATGTGATTTTTTAAATAGATTTAGGATGTTAAATTTAAGCTCATGTTAACTACAAAAAATATATTGAAAATATATACAAAAAAGAAACAAGAAATGACTCAAGATGGTACATAACAAAAAATCTAATAAATATGAAAGTAAACATTAATGGAAGAATTGAGGGACCAAAAAGGTATAAAACTTACAAAGACCAGACAGTAAATGGCAGAAGAAAGCCTTGCATTATCAGTGATTACTTTAAACGTAAATGGATTAAAAAGCATAACATTTCAAAATGTTGAAAATGCTATGCAAATCTAGAAAAATATATTGTGAAAAAATAAGCTCCAGAACAACAATCTTTAGCTCCTTCAAGTCCTGTCAGAGGAGTTTTTTGGATAATCAATCACCCAGATTAAAATGGGATTGGGAAGTGAATGTGTCTCAAGATATTGAGCTCCTACCTACCACCTGGGAGGTCCCTGGTTTGGTTCCTGGTACCTTCTAAAGAAGACAGAGAGCTAATGCAACAGGCAGGCGCTGCAAGCTAATGCAACAAGAGACACAGGAGGAAAAACATAGTGGGAGACACAACAAAGCAGCGAACGGAGTTCCTGGTGCCTCCTAAATAGGATGAGCAAGACAGCAAGCTCGCACAACAGGTAGGCACTGCAAGCTGACACAACAAAAGACACAAGAAGAAAAACAAAATGAGAGACACAACAAAGCAGGGAATTGAGGTGACTCCAGCGATTAGACACCTCCCTCCAATATTGGAGGTACCGGGTTTGGTTCCCTGTGCCTCCTAAAAAAGCAAGGAAGAGAAACAGACAGAGCAAGTGCAAACAATGAGGGGGTGGGGAGAAATAAGTAAATAAAATAAATTGTTTTTTAAAAAAATGAGATGGAAGGTGTCACTGAGATCACTTCCATGACTCTGAGCAGAATTTACCCTTAAATTGGTGGGACAGAAAACAGTGTGAGAAAATTCCATAATCCATGGACTTTAATGCTTAAAAGTTCTGTAGAGGAGTCACAGTGTCTTGACAATGTCTGTTCTAACATGGACAAATGCTCACTCAGTCCCTGCTTGAGCTCATGCAGGAACAGAGAACTCACATATTCATAAAATAATTCTTTTTGCTTTTCCTTAATGCATCTACACAGATTCAGTTCATGGTTGATCCACCTGATTGCATTCTTTGGGATTCCTGAGCATAATATGTGTGCCTTCCACACCCACTCTAGACACTCAATAAATGACAGTCTCCTCTCTTATTCTATCTTCTCCTTTCTACAGAATTCCTTGCTCAAATTAGGCTATGGTTAGCATTCTTTCAGAAACAGTTTTCCTCATGTCTCTGAAGACCTGCTGTGGGCTGACAATCAAGACGTTCCTCTAGGGATTACCAGATAAATTTCAAGAGGAAGACAAGAAATCGAGGCACCATTTTGGCACTGAGATCTGAATCCTATTTGTAATTGCAAGAGACTCCCTTGAGTTTTCATTGGCAAACAACCCAAGAATGGCTGAAATTCCAATGCAATGGTAAAAGTCTAGTGGTCTGCCTGTCCGTATACCTGTGGCATCTCAATGCTGTCCAGAGTTTGATTTAACTTTCTTGCCAATACTTGGGAACAGGTTGTTAGAAAACAATTATCTCAGGACCTCCCTCAAAACTGCACTGTGTTTCAACCCCATTAGTGTTGAGATAGCAGCATATGATTGCAGGATGATTTATCTCTCAATACTGATCTGTTCCTGCATTACTGGACATTTCCTACACAGCTGATCCCATCAATCATGCAATCATCTGAACGCTCCTGCAGCCGTACTGGTCTGACAGAGCTGCACTCGCTATTTATCTTACATGCCATTTATCTTACATGCCGTCTCTCACTCTTGTCAGTTTTAATTCCGCTCCATTCTCATTCTCTTCTCCTGTCCCCTGAGGGCTCTGTCTGGGACATATTATTATTCAGTATTTACAGGGATGTCACTTGAAAAATGTCACCGTTGCAAATGACAAAACTTTGGGGGTTTGCTCAGAATCATCTGTGCTCTATCAGCCATTTTGAATTTTTAGACCATGAGGTAAATTCCACAACTACCCTGAAAATATTGGTCTGGTTCAAAGGACCCTTACGTCAGTAGTATCATTTGCTAAAACCCTTCAAGTTTAATTGCAAATTTTCTACTTTTGAGGAGAATTTATTTAATTCTCTATTTTTAAAAAAATTATAATTTAGAAATGTCCCCACCAAGTATTAATGTTGTTACAGAAGTCAAGCTGCAAAATTCATCTTTAAACCTCTTCAGATTTTTAATTATGATTTTTTCACATTATTATCAAAAGTAGTTATCTTTAAATGATGGATTTTCAATAACTCTTTTAGCTAACACCCATGTAGCACTTCTGATATTCCAGGATCTAAGAATGTATACACACATGTTAATCCTCAAACCAAATCTATGTTTCCCAATTAATGTCAAAGAGGATACTTGGGCATAACTTTAAATAGGAAGGGGAAATCAAATTTATTCAACACATATTGTGTTCTAGACCCTTTCACAGACATGGTCTTTGAAATGCTGACCACAATTCCGAAAGATAAGTATAATTATCTGCATTTTTATAGACGAGAAAGTAAAAGTGCCAAAAAATTAGCAGACTCAGAGACGTCACTCAGCCAGCACTTGAACCTCTGATTCCAAACTACTCAATGTCCCACCATGGTAATCTCTATCTTTGCCTTTAGAAAGAGACCTTAAATTTGAGATTATTGTCAAAAATTCTTCCTGGCACTTTGTATGCAAATTTTGGCCTGATGTAACACCTTCTCAAAGGTCAGTCATCTTATAATATTAGCCTTGGTGGTGATTCAATTTGTTCTGACTCATCATAAAGTGGCAGCTGAGAAGCACAGTAAGCTCACCTTATCCTCATATTGGAGCAGAACGAGCCGCAATTCCAGAGTGGTCATTGGGCCTGCATTGGCCCAGCTTAAGAAAAAGGCATCCACCATTTGGTCGAGCCAAGCTAACTAGAATTCAGCACCTGGTTCTGGTACCCAAGGCCCAACTAGGGAAAAAAATTATTTCACTTGCTTTGTTCAGTACATTTTCTCTCAAGGGCTTCCATGGGAGGGTTTGATGGATGATTACAAGTAATTTTTTGGTCCCTAACCAATCTCAACATACCACAGACATCCTGGAGGGATTTCAAATGGATCAGAAGAGCCAGGAATTTGGAGCATGCAATGGCAGACCCTGAAGTCTGCCACCAAAGAGCAAGACAATCCAGCAAAGAGGAGCAGGTGGCAGCAGGGAAGACTAGAGGCCAGTCTGATAGGAAAGTGAACATCAACAAGAAAGGAATGTGGAAACATTTACAGGGAACTCAGGAATGATCTGTAGAAGCCAGTCTCCAATCTCCCAAATAATTCAAGAGAGCTAGGCAGAGCCCTAATTCCTGAGCATACAATCTTCTGGACAACTTATCAAGATACAACAGTAATAGTGTCTTACTATCTGGCAGGCACTTTTGCATATATTTTACAAATATAATCTTTCCAACAATCATATGATGCAAATGTTCTTCCTATCCCCCTTATCCTTAATTTATATATAAACTGGTCTAAGGCATGCAACCAAAATTGAATGACCTAGAAATTCCAAACCTGAGCACACTGGCTCTAGACCTTACACTCTTCACCACTCCACCCACTCCTGCATCTTGGAGTTGAGGTGAGGACTAAACAGCAAGCACTTAGGGACAGCAAACTAAGTGGAAAGCACTAGGCCAAGCGTGTATATTAACCCATAAATTTTTTACAACCCTATGTGGTAGTGCTTCAGCCAGCAGTTGATCATGAAGACAGAATCAACTCTGCATGTTCCAAGTATCAAGAATGCAGGAAATTAGAAGCTTACAGGCCAGTTTGAAAAGGCTGGGCAGTGGAAGTCAGGGAAGCCACCATAACTATCTCAGCCTACTGCTTGTGTGCAAGTGGGTCTCAACACTCACGTGAAGGCTATTGAACACTTAAGGACCTGAAAGCGTTCACTGGACATTTTGGGCTGCAGTCCTGAGCCAGGTGGTTCTCAATAAATTCACCTAGAAGCCACTTTGAACTTCACATCTGCCTATAACCTCTGCCTTTGGAAAGTAATGGCAGTTCCTTCTCTTTTGCCAGGGAAATCTCACACAAATGCCTCTCCTTGGCAGACTTCACTCAAAACTGTATAAGAAAGGCTATCCAGTGCAGAAGAGACTTAGAAGGTGGTAAGGATGCACCGACTTGACAATATACAATCTGGTAGAGTTAGGTGTATTTATTATCACCATCTTACAGTTGAAGAAAGTGAGGCACAAGGAGGTTAATCAGTTTTCCCCAAATCACATAACTAGTAAATGCTAGACCCAGGTTTCAAATTCAGAGTGTCCATGCTCTCAGGCATTGCATGAGATCCTGTTGATGACACACTTAGTTCCATAAAGCTTGGCATATATTATACCCATTAACTGTTGGCTGCTGTTGTTATTTTTACTGTTGTTATTATTATTATTATCATATTGGGTTTTTTTTCTATAATTATCACAACTGGGATTGCCCAGCTATTGCTTAAAAGAATGTTGGCTATCCCCACCAACAATCTTCCTTAAGCCATCCCACATTAGCCACCTTCCATTGCAGCCTTGGAGAGATTTTCTTCTCCAAATGAATGTGCCATTATGATTTAGTACCAGACTTCTGGATTACTACCAACTCTTTATAAAAAACCCATGCCCTGTGTATCCACAGATGTGTATTTGGATGCAAACATACATGCACACAAATGCACACACGCACACACTCACACACTCTTTGTGAAAGACAGCAGCATAATCAGTAGTGCAATTGATGCAATTAATGATAGTGAATTTCCAGAATTTGGGCCAGGCAACCTCAGCAGGTTAATTACTGCAGGCAGCCTGTTCCCACATATAAATATATAAATCTGTTCCCACACAGAAAATATATCAAATGCACTTGGAAACAACCCTCGGCTGCAGCACACTGAGAAAGTGAGGTTGAGCATTGCACTTGCTGGCTTTGGGCTGCCTGGCATGGCCAGAATGCATGTGCTGTTTCTGATGCCATCCCCAGGTACTGCAGGGAAGGCTCTGTAATTGGAAAATGCTGCCCAAGCAGAAAGTCTGCCTTGTTTAATAAACAGTGCCCTCTGAAGTAGTTTGAAAATTACCAGAGGAGAAAGGCAGCCTCTTGGTAATATCAGTGTTCTAGAACTGGCTAAAATTGATCTGAGATTTCAGCTGCATTCCTTCTCTTACAGCTCATTTACCCATGCAATTAGGCATTAAAATAGACACAAAATATTTAAAATTAAAAATGTTTCTCATCAATCCAGTGGTCAGAACTTTTTACTTGAAAGTAAATGACAACTTGTTCTTTCTTCATGTTCATCCTACACATCTCAAATCATGCTTAGAAAAAAGAAAGAAAGAAAGAAAGTAAGAAACAGAGGGTGTTTATCATAACTCAGCAATTTCATGATAATGTCATGATTTCTATCAGATGGTAGGGGCAAAAATAATATGTTGGAAGATTTCAAATGAAAATGCTATGGAGCAGAGAAAAGGCAAGATCACGTGGCTAATGATATATTTTGTAAATGTAGGGGAGAAAATTATGCATGAATACCAAATTTCCGTCATAGAAAGGTGAACAGCCTGTTTAACGACTGCAAATTCAATGCTGGAAATCACATCACTCCGAACAGGTATACAGTATTATATTCTGATTGAGAAAGGAATGCCATGCAAATGCACAAGGCAGAAAGGTAGCAGAGGAATATTGCATCTTTAACAGGATTTTTGATTCAAATGTGCTGAGCCAAACCATTTAAAATTGCATTTGAATAGTAAACAGATAACATCATCATTTTTGAAAACCTGCACACTTGTACCATATCAACAGAGAGCCTGCAAAATAAAGGCAGGGAGAAGGAGGTATCAGCTCTGAATAAGAAGTAAAATTAGATATGACTTCTCAGCCATGAGGCCTTCTTCAGGCTTCAAAAAGTAAAAGCAAGGTTAACTCATTCCTTTGCCAGTACAACTCCAAGGTTTCAGAGCCAGTAGGTCCCTCCTCATCAAAGTCTCCTTTTCAAGCACATATTTAATTTGAGTGGAGGCTTGTCTTCCTTCTTCACTAAATTACTTTAGTTTTATTCACCAATTTATATTACTGGTGGTTAATTTGTGATATCAGGGACAAGAGAAAGAAAGGAAATGCCATTAAGAAGTGACCCCACACAATCAAAATACCAGTGATTCAAATGCAGAGAACGGGCGAAGCCAAAGAAACCAAGATAACCAGCGCCCCATGCCAGCAAAGCCTCAGTAATCTGGAGACCCCCCCAAAGGAATCCTTCTGTGTGGCCAAATTTCTCTGCAACCAAAAATTAGCCCTAATGTGTGCAGACTTTCTTATTGACCTTGGTTTTCCAGAAATCTGTTTGGGTTTTTTGGTTTGTTTTTTGTTTTTTTGAAAAAGAACATTTCCCTAAACACAATATACACCCCAATATTCTGTCTCCATTTTTGTCTACTTTAACCAGCATTCTTCAGGAAGAATTCACAATGCTAATGGGAGAATTCCCTGAGTAAGGTAAAGCATGGATAGCTGTGAGCTGAGGAATTCCTCAGACTATTAGCAGAACTTCTGAGCCCAGCGTTTCCTGATCTACCTAGCCCAGTCAGGCAATGCCATTTTTCTCTTTTCCGTGTAGAATATCGCAGCGGTTTGCCATCTAGGCTTCAGCACCATCGCCTCTCCTTGAAACAGCATCATCATCAAGGAGTTGGAAATTTACACCTGGAAAGACTGCCTGGGAAGATCCTGGTGCACTTCCAAACGGAAGAGCCCTGTGGCTGACCAGAGGTACAGTCAGATTTATCAGGAAAACTATGACTTGCTTCTGAAGTAGACGCAGGGCCTGATCAGAACAAGCACAACTGTGATGCTAGATCGTGTTTTGCTTACATGATGATGGAATTTTTTGCAATGGCCCAATAACCTTTTAAATTTTATTTACAATGCTTAAATAGTTAATACACAATCGAAACATCAAAAATATAAAAAGATATACCGTGTAAGGTTTCTCTCCCTCCGTTGTACCCCAACTTCCCTGTTCTCATCCTTCTGAATAATATTATTATTATTTCCAGAGATTTTTTAATATCTGTACAAGTCATGACATCTTGGCTTCATCAAGTATCTTCTAGGCTTTGACATTCTTTATTTCTCACATTTTTATTTCCTTTAAGGGTCAAACACCACAGGTTTTATACGGATTATCTTGCAAGAAGGGAAAGATTATCTTTTCATTCTAACTCAGGAATAACCACCAGGAGGATAGGAAAAACATTTTCAGACTCAAATTCTGTTTCCTAGGATGAGTTCAATCATAGTATTTACAATAGGTAAATCCATGATTCTGAAAGGGTCTTTTGCTAATGATAATAAAAACAGAATTTATAAAAAAATAAAAAAAAACCTGTCTTATCCACCCATACCTTATTTTGTTCTCTTTGAGTTAAAGGTAGATTTTATTATCTAGAAAACGCACAGATGATGATATATTTGTTACTAATTTATGGTGTCTGTAGTGAAAATTGGTAGGCTTGGTTTGCCCAGCAAAGTAGTATTACCCCTGCTTTTGGCAATTGCACCCTCAATTTGGAGAACAATCCCCAATCTTAGTCTATGTGTTGCAGGATTAGGCACCTGACCCTTGCCAGGTCAATCAAACTCACATTTTCCCTAGTTACAGTGATTTATTCTGGTATCATCACATGATCCAAGCCAGCCAAGGAGGACCTTCCCTGACCCTTTTGTTGGCTTTCTTGGGGAAATGCATTCCCTGTGTCCTGGAGTTGCTAAACCATTTGACTTTTCAACCCTGAGCTAATAGAAGCCATCGTGTCCCACCCACCATGAGAGAATCTGGCCTGGGAATGAAGCCATCACAAAAGAAAACAGAAATGAAAAATAGAGAAAGACAGCTCCTAATTGTTTAAAACCTAGATCCAAATATGTCCTTTTAAAAAATGTGAACTGTTCTTCTTTTTTTTTTTTTCCACTCAAGCCATTTGAATTGATTTTCTGCCACAAGCAACTAAATGAGTCCTTACAGGGTATTTAATTGCAATAGCAGTCGACCTACACTTATTCTATTTAAAGCTGAGAATTGGTTCACTCACAACTCCTACACTTCGGTAACATATAATACACACAGACAGACCAAAGAAACCTCCTCTAGTGGTATTGCTTAACTCTTTTCACAGACACTAAGCATCAAAATATGCTGATGCCAGGTAATGCAAGGTCAGAAACCTGCTGCATTTCCAGTTGGTTTACTGGAAAATTTTTCAGGTACTGAAAAATATTTCTTATGGGCTGGCACTTGGAAACTCAAGAGTTCATCTAGCACAGTGATTTCCATTCCTGTAGATTCCAGCCTCATCTGACCCAGAATTGGAACCTACAGGACCAAAGCCCAAGAACCTGCTTTGCTAACATAAGCCCCTTGGTGGACATTTTGCATCCAGCCCAGCACTAGTCCTCTGATCAGCCAATCTCATAATTATTATAGGAACCCCAACACCTGAACCCTAATCCTGCTTTCATAAGAGCAAAAGAAAATTTTTCCTAATATCTGAACTTCTACTGTTAGCATTTTACTGTTACAGAACTATGTATCTTCTTGTTTTTTTCTGTCCTCAATAAACATGTAAGTTTCACTGACAAGGAAAAACATATGACAAATTCATCAATTTATTAACCTGCATCAATTAAAAGATAGTCCCACTTTTCCTGACATTTTCATTTCCAGCATTTAAAGGTAGGTTATTTAAAAGTTTTCATTGAGAACTTTTACCAAACACTCCAGCAGTTAGACTGGGGAACCAGAATAAACTTATGACCAAAATAATCTTTGTGCTTGGCTCACAATGTACAGGGTTCTACTGGCATCAGTGCCTTAGCACAGGACCTAGTATAAGAGCACGTTTCAATAAATACTTGTTGAGCATGAATAACTATCAGTTAAATGAAGAAATTCACTAGATTAAGACTAAAACATATTCTCAGCCCTCTCTTTTCTGAAATAAAAAGCACTCATTTGCATTCATCCCAAGGAAATCATTGCAGAAAATGGCAACTCTACAGCTTGGCCTAGAAGGCTGTGGCCATCCAGCACTGGGCACTCTTGGGCAAGGGGCTCAGTTTAAAATCCCTCATATGTCTTGAGATATTAATTTTTATGCCAAATAGATCAGAGACTGCAATTTTAAATGCCCACAGGGATCACGCACATAAAGGATAAAGCAGGGAAGATGTAGGATTTATGGTGTGTCAGTTTCTTCGCATTTTATTTTCAGACCCATAAGACACCCAGTCTCCGTGTTAGAGAACCACAGGGTTTACAGCTGCATGCATTTTCAATGGACATGATAAAATTCCCAAGGGAGCAAAATTTGCTTCTTGGAGGGTTGCAAAAGTCTTAGCTATTATAATGGTTTATGCCCCTCCAAAAGATAACAGTACATACAAAGATATATGGTGTATCTGTAATATGAACATATCATGGATGGGAGAGGCAATTACAGGGAAAAATATCTACAAAGGTTCCTTAGAGGAATTATAATGATAAAAAGTTGAGGAACACCAGGAAACTTGGAGAACTTAGGTGTCTAAAAGCAGACAACTGTTTCTTAGCTCCAGCTGATTGTGGCCACATGGAAAGGCAGGGCCATATTTTTCAAGAGAAACCATAAATCCAGGTGTCTGGAGAATTTTCCCAATTTTAAAATGTTGGTTTATTTTTAAATGTTGGTTTATTTTAAAAAGAAAGTCAACAAGAGCCCTGTGAGGGCCAAACAAAATATATCTCCAGGGCCATATGTCCTGCCAGCTGCCAACTGTGGGCTCCTAAGTGGAAATATGAAAGAATTGTTGCATCCTTAAAGTATTTGATGGTTATTCATCAGTTAAATGAGACAAAGAGTGAAAGTATTATTCATGCTGCACCCTTTTAAGGAACTTTTCATAATTTAATCCAAAAGTGGAACCATTTGCACATTGACAAATTTGAGAAACATTTTTCTGGCTCTTCCATATTACCAAGGTATCAATAATCTTTGAAAAGGGTCCCTGGTCATTCCAAAGCTATGTTAAAATGAACAGAATAGTTATCCCACTGGAAGCATGCTTGTGATACATTCAGGCTTTGAAAGTTCTGCTTTTCAAACTAGCAAACCTAGCTCCTGCATAAGTAGAACTTTGCTTATTATGCTTATCTCAAGCCCTAGTGAATATTGTCCCTGTCTGTAAATGGTCAGATTTCTGCACACCATATCTTAATTCTGCCTTAGAAAGATAACTCCAAAAAGTTAGAGACTGTGTTTACTGAACTTGTTATACTCACACAAAAGGATGCTAAATATTTGATGATAATCTTCCCATTCTTTAAGTCAATATGAGTGCCCATCTAAACAGCACATGTTGAACAAAAATTTGATTTTAATTGTACTTCCCATGTTCTCTTCTCCTCAAATAAATTCTAAGAATAAAATTAAAGTCAGGTCTAAAAAAGTATGTCTTTCTTCCTCTAAATGACACGAAGACATTAGTTTCACCTTAATCACTTTTCATTTGAGCAGCTTAGGAAGGCTCAGCATGAATTTTTTATGTGTCAGATATACTCCACCTACTCAATCCTCTCCTGCTGTTTTCTGCATTCCTTCCCCGTCATCCTCTGACTTGGGATAATCTATTTCCTCCATGGTATTTGGTGGTTTTGCAAAGTACTTTTACCCTCAGTTAGCTGGGATGATGCTCAATTTACAGGAATATTGGGAAACTCAGCAATTCAAATAGGCAAAAACAGAAAGCAAGTGTCAAAGTCATTGGGGACTTGGGGGACGTCCATTAGGCATCTGTCCCTGGGCCTGAGGAAGCCCTGAACAGTCTGGGAAGCATTTTCATTTCCAAGATGAGTGAGGATTTTGTTATTTCCTATCTGTGCTCACCTAGAGTTAAGTTCAGGATTTAAAATTTAATGAAGAATCAAGTTTGAAATTCTGCACCAGTGCACAATGCTTATAAATACACCACACTGATTCGACCTGGGTATTATAAATAATACATGTAATGTTGATTAAAATTTTGATGTAAATTTCTAAAAACTTTATTAAAGTTGTAAAATAACTGACATGGGTTGTTTACAGTTAGGTGACAACTTAATTAATCAACTGCTGTCTCTACTGCAATAAAGACGGGAAGTACACATCTCCACTTTATTTTTATCCCCAAAGAATGAGCCAGAAAACACGAAATTATCTCCCTTTCAAAACACCAAATTATCTTTCTTTTAAAACAGTCTGAGTATTAATTGTAAAGCATGACAGCACATAATCTTTGCCTAGACTGATAATTAAGCTGAAAAATACAAATCTCTGACATTCAACTCTTAAAGAACTAAAGTGATAACCAGGGAACATTGATTCATACTGAGTCCAGAAGTGATACTTTCCTTTGGAACAGATAAAATGTTCAATTTTCAGGTCACTAAACAATTTAGTTCTTTATTAGGGATAAAAATTAAACACACTAAGCATCATAACATGAAAGAAAAAAATAGAGAGAAAGAGAGCACTCTGCTTGTTTCAGGATTCTTGCTTAATGAGACATCCCTTTTTAAATGAGAAATCCCAGAACAAAATTGAAAATAAATAAGATGATATCTAAACCAACATTTTAAGTAGCCAGTCTTTTAATGCTTTATCATTGCCCTTTTGCAACAGTTTCATTACAAATTAAGTATTTTAGAGATTACAAGAAGCTAGTTCTTTAGGAAAATATTTGCAATTATTGACACAAGTTCCATTTATTCATTCATTCATTCCACAAACACCTTCTACCAGGAAGACACTGTAATAGGCACCAGATACAAGAGTCAACCAGATGCAACTATGACTTAAAAGGGATTACAGTCAAGCAGACAAGATGCAATATGAACATAAATAACTTTGTAGATATCAGCTGAGCCAAACACATCTGACTTCAAATCCTAGCTCCATTTTACCTCTATGAAACTCAACTTCCTCTTCTGCAAAGTATGGATAACAATATTACTTACATCATAAATGCATTGTGAGGATTCAGTGAGATAATTTGTAAGTGCTTAGGACACTGTCGAGTACATAGTAAGTTCTATATAAAAAGTTAACTTCTCTTCTTCCCATAGTTGTAATAGTTGTGTTTTTGTTATTGTTGTCCAAAGCAGTAATTGCCAGGATCTGAGTTCTTTACATGCAACAGGAAAAGAGTTTATCCTTATTCAGCTCTGCATCCTTTCAAATTATTCCATCCCATGATTATCCTCAATTGCCCCTTACACTTAGGCACGTGTAATAACTATCTCTTTAAATAATGCTTCAAACTCTGACTCATGTTGCTATCTGACATTAAATGCCAGTCCTCTATTAACCTTTGAGCAAGATAAGCTCATGCCTAGGGTACCATGGAGTCTCCCTCCTCCCCCTCTTCCAGTTATCACATCCTTAACTCTTTCATTGTCACTTTTGACTTGATTCAAAATTTTTGTCATAGTCTTTATCTGTTATGTTCAAGTGTAACCTGCACTGTTAATTTTTTTTTTCCCTTGGGAATGGTGAGAGCTTGAAAGTTGGGTTTGAAAGTGTTGACATTTCATATTTGTTTCCATCTCATGGCATGAGAGTTTTGTTTCCCTACAGTGTAAACACAGCTGGCTGGGTATGCCCAGTATTGATGTCATCAGCCGATTTGTATAAGAGGCCCTTACACTTTTTATTTTAAGCATTGAAAAGACCAAGTGCACACCATTGTTTGGCTATGCTGAGGGCATCCATTGGCCTTAACTCGGGCCCTGTTAAACACCCACGGGCATGCACAACCTCTTTTACTTCCAGTATTCTAATAAAGATTGCCTGTAGATAGTAAGCCTGGCTCCCCACACCTATTGAGAGGATTGCATTCACAGTTTCCATGAAATCACAGAAGCACAATTTTGCAAGGGCCTCCCAACAGTAACCAGTATCACCTTTCTCCTTTCAGTTGCTCTATAAATCTCTTAGCTGCTCCTTCTACTGTGTTCTGCTAGTCTTACTACAGCACTTTGAATGTACTTCAATTATAACCCAAATCGATTTGTACTGTCATTGGTTTATGCATTTATCCTGTCAGGATTATATTTTATTCATCTTTCTGTCCTTAGCAATCGACTCACATATACATATTCGGTGCTCAATAAATATTTGTGAACAAGTGATTTAGTAATTTAATGGGAAAAAAATCAATCAAAACAGCTGAAACATATTTAATGCTTCTACTAGGGTCCTAATTAAATTGAGCTCTAATGGTCTCATTAACCACAGAATTATTCTCTTAGCAGAATTCCTTTACCAGAAAAGTTTCTAGACCTAAAATCCCAAAGTTGATCAAACATAAATTGCAGAGTCTTAATAAATACAGCATGCAGAATATTCAGTCCTCTTGGACAACATGAATGGCAGTCAAGTTATTCTAGGTCACTCATATTTCTAGCTTCTTGAAGTCATTTATTAAAAATCAGTTTATCTTGAATACACATGTTCCTCCAGTAACTACCCACTTATCTGCTCCTCTTCAGAACAAACTTCCTCAAAGCAATTACCTACTCTTGCTATCTGTGCCCATTCTCCACCTCACTATATCCAAGAAGGAATTCTCAGTCTCCGTATTAATTGATCTAATGTTAGCATATGGCATCGTTTAGTATTTTCTCCTTCTTGAAACACTTTCTCCACTCGGTCACTTCTGATTCTTCCTAGCTGTTTCCTCCCCATCCCTCTAACCCCCAATCATAGGAGTGCCCACACCTCAGTTCTTCAACATTTATTCTTCCCAATCTTCAGTCACTTCTTTGGAGATCTCATCCCGTTCCATAACATTAAATACCAACTGTACACAGAATATTCCCAAATGCATATCTCTAATTCAGACTCACCCATCAACTCTAGAGTGACAAACCCAACTGCCTAGAGAATGTCTCCACCTGGATGCCTAACAGGCATCTCCAACTGTGCATGTCTAAAACAGAACCCTCATTCTCCTGCCTCACACAATAGCAACTCTTCTCTTCCAGCTACTCAGACTAAACTCCCTGGACTCATCTCTGACTCTTGCTTTTCTTTCATACTCCACCTCAACTCTACCAACAAACTCTGTTGATTCTACCTTCAAAATACATCCAGCATCTGACCACTTCTCACCATCTTCACGCTAGCCCAAGCCCCATTTTTTTTTGCTTGGATCATTACAAAAGGTTCCTAATTAGTGTCCCTGCTTTTCTCCTCCTTCAGTCTATTCTCAATGCACTAACAGAGTAATTCTGTAAGCTAGATAACATCACTCCACTGCTCAAACCTTATGCAAAACTAACAACTTTAAAATGGCCTGTCACCTCTGCACCTCTCTGTTCTCCCCTTTGATCTCCTCTTTGCTTGCTCTGCTCTAGCCATACTGGCCTCCTTGCTCCCCCATAAACATGCCAAAGCCTAGAACAGGTTCTGCCACAGGATAGGCATTTGACAACTACTGGAGGAAGAGAAGGAGGGAAGGAGGGAGAGAGGGAAGGAGGGAGGGGGGAAATTAATGTTATCTAGTAAAAAGGATACAACTTAGGGGGGGAAATGGGATGAAAGATCAGAAGTGGCCAACCTATAGCAGCATGCAATAAAAAATTCAAGTATCCATAAGCCTGTAGTAGACACAGTTGTTCAACACCTCGTAGATCAATTTCAAAGGTGTTCTCATCATGCTGCAGAAATCACATATCTGGATCTATGAAATGTCACTTATTGAAATTTTAGTATCCTTGATGTTGTTGTTTTTTTAAGCACCATGATTTCCAAACCCACAAACTGTGGAAATAAAGCAAATTCGGGATTTGAACGATGAGCTCAGAGATTCTGCAGAGACACAGGACTGAGTGGAGCAAGAGAGAGAATCAAAAGTCTGAGTCCCCACTCATGCAACAAAATGAAAAGTGACTATTCAACATTTGATAGAACTGCCTAGGATGCCATCTGATATGATAAAGCTTACATGATTAAGTGCCAGCTGTTTGTTTAAAACCCTTTGCCCACATTTTTAACAGAGTTCATTGGATGTACTTTAACTTATTTCTGGTGGCTCAGCTGCTGCCAGAGAGAAAGTGAGCTACAGCAGTAAAGAATTCAGCTTTAAAGACAGAAGTGAGAGAGTGCTCACCCTTCCATGCATAAGATGTTTGGCCTTAAAATTATTTAAATGCCCTAAACCTCACTAAACCTCGCTGTCCTCATCTGGAAAATAGAGACAATAACACTGTCACTGCAAGGTGGCCAAGAGGATTCGACAGGATAAGAACATGACTGCACTTGAATGTTAGTTCTATGACCTCTCTCACGTCTCCTATACAGGTCACCAACTCAGTAGCGCTGCACGACAAGCAGCACCACAGCTGGGCAAACCAGCAGCCTAGGGATGGGAAAATCGAGACTGGCCTTTTCACAATGCTTAGATACTTGGCACATTTTTCCTAACCTCAATCCCACTTATCCTAACTTCTTCCCCTTTCTGATGGCCTGCCAGTAAGGTCCCAGTGTGCTTTGCAATCAAAACTATTCTGTTAAAATGGTTCTCATATCTATTTGCTAGAAATTTTCTGACTCTTCCCACTCTTCAGGCCATCACTGGTATTATTGGGCCTGTCCTTTGCTGCTGTCCCAATTTATGGTTTATATTCTATGGTGACTGGATACTAGGCCACTGTGGTTGTTAGAATTACATAAGTGTTTTAGTTTGCTTGGCTGCCAAAATGCAAAATACCAGAAATGCAGTGGCTTTTACTATAGGGATTTATTATCTTACAAGTTTACAGTTCTGAGGCTGTGAAAATGTACAAATCAAGGCATTATCAGGTGATGGTTTCTTCCCAAAGAGCAGCTACCAATGATCCTGGACTCCTCTGTCACATGGCAAGGCACATGATGGTGTCTGCTGGTCTCTCCATTTTCTTCCAGGTTTTGTTGCTTTCAACTTCTGGCTTCCATGGGTTTCTCTCTGCTTCTGTGGCTTTCTTTCTATGTCTTTCTCCATATTCATCCCACTTACAAAGGACTCCAGTAAGAGGAGTAACCCAACCTGAGCCATGCCTTAATCGAAGTAACCTAATCAAAAGACCCTTAACTTAAGCAACCTAATCAAAAGGTCCCACCCACAATAGGTTCACACTCAGAGTAATGGACCAGCTTTAGGAATCTGATTTTCTGAGGTACATATTGTCTCAAACTACAACAATAAGTATAAATACATTCTAGATAACTCATGTAAGTAAAGAACATGAACTTTAGTATATGGAATTGGGAACAGTAATTCAGCCATATAAGGCCTTTCCTGTGAGGGTAGAAAATGGGGGAGAGACAAGATTTCAACCTGTTTCTGTGGTTGAGTATCAATGATATTACAACACAGTGCTAACCATCGACAGAAAGATGAATAGTAAATAAGACCTAATATTTATTGAGTATATATCTGCCATTGTAAATATTTTATCTCTTTCAGGCCCAAAGTTGACTTGCCCAAAGTCACCATGTTAATAAATGGCATATCTGAGATTTAAATTTTGGGTAGTCTGACTCAAAATCCATTGCAGTTTCCACTGGGCCAAACTGCCTCTACACTGCCTGTAGCCGTTTGGCAATTTGATGTAATTATGAATTCCAAAAATATAATTGGATCATGCTTGTAAACTGATCTGTTAATCTGGGCATGATTAAGTTATGATTAGGGTGTTAACTGGGCCACATCAGTAGAGCATTGAGCCCCACCCCTTGCTGGGTGGGGGAATCAAATATAAAAGGCATGGCAAGAGCAGAGTTGAAGCAGTTTTTTGAGAAGCAGTTTTGATGTTGGAGTTTTGATGTTGGAGAGAAGGCCCCAGGAGAAGAGAAGTGAGCCATGTGGAGGAAACAGAGGAGCTAAGCCCAGAGAGAAACGCAGCCCCGGGAAGAGAAGAACCCAAGAAGCCCGAACCCTGGCAAACATCGGCAGCTGTCTTGCTTCAACACATGGCAATGGACTTTGGTGAAAGAAGAAACTTATGCTTTATGGCTGGTAACTGTGGACTTCTGCCCCAAATAAATACCCTTTATAAAGACCAACCCATTTCTGGTATTTCACATTAGCACCCCTTTGGCTGACTAATACACTGCCCTCCAAACATCCTTAGATGAGTCCTCCAGGAGCCCCAGTAACCCCTAGAGTGCTCTCCAAGAACCCCCAGCTGAGCCTGCCAAGACCCCCAGGTGAACCCAATAAGCACCCCCAGGTGAGCCCTCTAAGGGCCCCCAGGTGTGCAAGATGAACTCTCAGCAAATATTCCCAACAGAGGGTATGGATTGCCAATAGAAGCCAAGGGGGATGGACTAGGAGATATAGAACAGGTAGTGACATATGGGCTGAGGAAGAGAACTGGAAATTAAAGAAGCAAGAGGAAGAAGAAAAAACTAAGCAGAAAAAGCAGGAAATGGTGATCACAGCAACTCAAACATATAAACACTCACTTGGGGAAAATTGTTATGTTAGGGCATAAGGCCACATTCTCTAAATAAATCTAAACTTAGACACTAAAAGATAGGGCACAAAGTCTCAACAAGCATGACAGTTAGCAGAATTGTAATCTCTTCAGCCCTCAAGGGTAGAGCCTGAGAGGGGAGAGCCTCCAGACAGGTCAGTTCATTTAATCCAGCATGCCTAGGCTGTGCAAACATAATCGTGATATAAAAGATGCTAGGGGGCTTAGGACAGACCATTCCTGTGCCTCACTGATCTCGCCATAACTCCAATGGGCTCTGACACCTTCTGAAAGCTGAGACTTCTGCAGACTGAACCCTGTACTGAGGAATCTTCAACTAGGAATGCACAGAACTGAGGGGGAAAAAACATAAAATCAGATGACTCAAGCAGTTGCCAATATCTGAAAGGATCCAGTAGGGCAACAAGTAACAAAAGCAAATGCTTGAGTGGAGTTCCGGGAAGATGGCATCAGAGTAGGGAAGCAGAGCTCAACTCTCTCACATAAACGGTAGATAAAGGGCCAAAAGCTGTCTCAGGGACCTGCTTTGGGGATCCGCAGGTGAGGACAGGGCCACTAAACTCCCAGAAGGATGAGGGACAGAGAGGGGAAGAACCCAAAACAACAAACATGAGTTACCAAACCCCCACAACAGCTGGGGAGGCTCCCCTCCCCCACCTTCAAGATATAAAGTGGGGTTAAAGCCCCTGACTCACTGCAGCTGACTGAAAAGGAAACAGATATCTTCCTCCCTGTCAGCTGTTAAAAAGGAAAATGGAGGGGAGTCGGGAGGCTTCTCTTCAGTGAATTTGGCAGCAGAGCCTGCTTTGAATCTCAGCTCTGGCATACCAAAACACAGGAAAACAGAGAATGAAAGAAACACCTCCATGGAAAGGTGTGCCAATCTGCTGGTCAGTCCGGAAACTGCAGGGAGAAAAACTGCTTTTAGTCTCTCTTAACATGAACTCCTGGGAGAAAATCTGTGCCCCTTTAGTGAATCACTGCTTTGGTTTTAATCACTTAAGCAGGGCAATTTTAATTTGGAATAAGTTGAAACAAATATCAAAAGAAATCTGTGGGAGAAAAAATAGGCAAGAGAGAGAAATTGGCCATCAGAGTAATTTCACCAACATATTCAGATGCTTAGTCAGCAGCAAAAAATTACAAGCCATGCTAGGAAACAGGAAAAGATGGCCCAGCCAAAGGAACAAACCAAATATCCTGAAGAGATAAAGGATTTAAGACAACTAATCAATGATAATCACACAACCCTCCTAAATCAATTCAAAGAATTAAAAGAAAATATAACTAAAGAGATAAAGGATATTAAGAAGACACTGGGTGAGAATAAAGAACAATTTGAAAGCCTGCAAAGAAAAGTAACAGAGCTTATGGGGATGGAAGATGTGATGGATGAGATTAAAAATACATTAGAGGCACATAAGAGCAGACTTGAAATGCTTGAAGATAGAATTAGTGATTTCGAAGACAGAATATCTGAACTGGAAAAGACAGGAGAACAGAAAGAGAAGAGAATGTAAAAAAATGGAACAGGGTCTCGGGGAACTGAATGACAATGCCAGATGCGCAAACATATATATTATCAGTGTCCCAGAAGGAGAAAAGAATGGAAAAGGGGCAGAAAGAATATTTGAGGAAATAATGGGTATTTGAGGAAAACTTCCCAACCCTTATGAAAGACATAATATCAATATCCAAGAAAGGTAACATATGCTAAACAATAAATCTGAATAGACCTACCCAAGATGCATACTATTCAGAATGACAAATATCAGAGATAAAGAGAGGATTCTGAAAGCAGCAAGAGAAAAGCAGAGCATCACATACAGGGGAACCTCAATAAGATTGCGTGCTGACCTCTCATCAGAAACCATGGAAGAGGGAAGAAAGTGGTATGATGTATTTAATATACTAAAATAGAAAAACTGCCAGTCAAGAATGCTGTATCTGGCAAAACTGTCCTTCAAAAATGAGGGTGAGTTCAAAGTCTTCACAGACAAACAGAACCTGATAGAATATGCTACCGAAAGACCAGAATTATCCAGCAAAACTGTCCTTCAAAAATGAGGATGAGTTCAAAGTCTTCACAGACAAACAGAACCTGATAGAATATGTTACCAAAAGACCAGAATTACAAAAGATACTAAAGAGAGTGCTGCTACCTGAAAGGAAACAACAAGGGAGAAAGACTTGGAAAAGTGTAGAAATGAAGATTATTAAGAAGAGTAAATTAAAGGGTAAATAGACAACAGTAAAATATGACAACAGAAAGCTAAAGGACAAAATGGATGAAGTAAGTAGTGCATTTCCAGTAATAACATTGACTGTTAATGGCTTGAACTCCCCTATCAAA